>JARJDW010013624.1:0-20579 GCA_030264715.1 Adinopsis sp. GC000173
TTAAATTCTAAAAATAAGTCGAATGGTTTTTGAAGTAAAATGCATTTAACAAATCCGACTATAAATTAATAATCAGCCTGTCCATTACAACAATAAAAAATTAATTGTAAACACGCGAGAAAGTGTCATAAAAATATTTTATTATTTTGTTTTATTATCTATATGACAATTGTTAAATATTTTTAGCATATTATCAGCGATTTTTATGACATTGATTGTTTTTTATTGGCGCCTCCTCCACATACTTAAATTTTTAGCTATGTACTGTTAATCTTGTTCTAATTGATTATTGTTTTAGATTTAATAATTAAAAAACAAAGATAATGATTTGCCATGCTTTAATTAGGGTTAAATTTTTAAATATTTATTAGGGTATTTAAAGCAGAGATTGATAATATCGATCAGATATTTGTTAATTTTTTAAAATATTGTCAAAACATCTCATTACAAACAAAATTATTTTGCATTTACACATTAAAAAGTTAACTTTATACAAGCTATCTAGTAGTAAAAAAATAAGTCTTTTGCGGACATATTTGTGAGAAATATGTCATATAAAAAATGTCGTTTAAATATTCTTATACCTTTGTTTTATTATAGATACTATCTAGAATGACAATTGTTAAATATTTTAAGCATATTATCAGCAATTTTTATGATACTGGTTATTTTTATTAGCGTCTCCTCAAAATACTTAAATTTATAGCTGTGTACTGTTAACCTTGTTATAATTGTTTATTGTTTTAGATTTGATAATTCCAAAAAAGAAAGGGATTTGTCATGCTTTAATTACGGTTCAATTTTTCTACACAAATGTGGTACGTGATTCGGTATGAATATTAATTACTGTATTTTAAGCGGAGATTGATATTTGTTAACTTATTAAAATATTGTCAAAAAATCTCATAACAAATAAAGTTATCTTGCATTTACACATTAAAAAGTTAACTTTATAAAAAGTATCTAGTAGTAAAAAGTAAGTATTTTGCGAACATATTTGTTAGAAATTATGATTTTGCACTTAAATGTTAAAAAGGCTTCTTCCTTAATGCAGGCTGGTCTTCATAAATAAACCTTTCATAAACACATTACTGCGAAATGAATTTTATGATTAAAAAAATCATTTTTTGTAGTTGGAATTAAAAAGGTAACTAGATGAATAACATTTCATTGTTAAGAATAAAATTCTAAAACGTGCAAATTGACTTTTTGATGTATATTTTTGTTACAAAAACTATAATTACGATGATTATACGAACAAATATATACATCATCGTTCATCATAATTGAGACGAAATACGTACATGTGAATCCTCCTTATGGTGTTTGACCGTACGTGTAGCAAAATTTGACACATCATTTTATAGTAATAGGTTTGTTTTTTATTCCAAAATGTTCATGAACATGCACAATTTGTGCAGTATTTCTGTTCTTTATTCCACATGCACACAAATTTGAAAGTTTGCACAATGTCCTTTATTCCCCTCGTTCCTGCAGAGTTCTGCTATGTTCATGAACATTCGAGAGTAGGTGTAACTTTGCACATCATTGAACACATGTGCAGTATGTGTCATTTGATTTCAAATGTAACGCATAACCAAAAAAGCCACTTTGCGCGGCAACCTGCATAACCGTGATCGAATCTGTAGGCTAGGAAATGAATACTAAATGTATTAAAGTTTGAATAGTTGCCAAATTTAAGATTACCTATGCATTGTCGTTCTTGTTCATGTTCAGTGGAATAAAAACAAACCAATTAAATATTAGTTTTGCTAGTAAGTAAAAATACGACCGGGGTCGGTTTGGATAATAATGAGAATTAGGCTGTAAAGTCACTCACTAAAATAAAGCCTTGCCCCTCTCGATCATGATGTACGATTTACATGTTTGTAGTGATAAAAAAGTTAACGTAAGTAGAAGTGGGTAATTTTACCTACATAGTTTCACTACATTACTAAAATTGGGTAGTTTTATATACTAATGTTTTTCCGTAACTCATTTAAATATTATAATACTAGCATACATATAACCCGTCATGTCTGACGGGTGCAATAACCGATCAATAAGCAAAAACAGTAATTTTTATGATTTTTATAACCTAAAATTGTCACATGCATTAAGAACTTTGCAATGTGCATGCACGGGTCGTAACTGTGGTTGCATATATACCGTTTAGCGTTACAGACAGAAACATTCTATTATATTTATAATAATTGAATTAGGTTTACCGGAAAGTTCTGTCCGCTTGAGAAATAAAATAATGGTAACCACCAATTTTCCAAATAAAAATTGGTACTATCTATTGCATTCTTATTCTACATCATTGCGCACTAATTTTTTTAATTGGAAACTTTTATTTGAACAGTATTTAACTTAAAGGCCTGTGGGGATGAGGAACCCATATAGTGTAAAATAAATATTAATGAATAGAAGAAAAAAATATATTTTTGTTGCATACTATAAACGAACAAAACTTTCCAGTAGACCTGATATATATTATATATATATGAAAAAAGTACATCCTAGCTACTAATCCAAACGTAATGAGCTTTTAAATAAAATGGAACTGCAAAATTATGAAAGATGTTGACATCTTGGAGCCAGGCAACTTGGCGCCAAGGGTGGATTGTTACTAGAAAATTGATTATAAAATATTTGATGTAGACAAAATATTAATAAAAAACATATTCGTACTATTAACAAATGCAATATTAAATAAACATTTTAATTTATGAATAATCTGCAGGTCTTTATTACAACATGTGATAACGTTTCGTATTAATAGTAGCAAAAAGTCAAAGTGTTTAACCTAGCATAATAAAAAATCAATCATCATTCGGTGAGTTATTTAGATTTAATGAAAGAGGTTATGCACTTTATGTAGCTATAAATCTGATAATAAATAAGGATGAATATGGAATTGTGGTGGCGCCGAGTTTTCCACTGACTTGTGTCACCATGGCGCCGACTAGTCCAGGTCCTCTACAGAGCTTTCAAGGTCCATATATAGTCTCACAAATCTAGTTTATTTGCTAGAAAAATATTGCTAAATTTGCCGCCTAGGTGCAATAAAAATCATATATTTCTTCGCACTCAAAAACAAAATTTAATATTTCTGCTTAGAATGAATTTATAAATCTATAAATGTATTCAACGATTTAAAATCTGTGGAAATAATTCCGGTATTTTAGGTGCCGCCTTCGAAATGAAATATGACTATTATTAATAAAGTTGTTATGAAATAAAATGTGTCATTACACTTTCAGCATGCTATGTATTTAACAGAATAAAGTTTTTTTAAATACATTTTATTATTTGATATGTGATTGTTTATTAGCGTGTCGTTACACCGAAACTACATTTAGACAAATATTTGATATCAAATGGAAGGGAAGCATTACTTAGCGTATAGTTCCTTCCCAGTCAATGATTTATAATAGGTCATGCTTTTTTACATACCTATACATCTTGGTAAAATTCTCAATCGGGTGCAATTTCGCATTCAAAAAAACGAATGATAATACTCTAGTAATTATAATGTTTAATGTGATGAATGCATAATTCAATATTCATCGAATGTATGTATACGTAAAAATCCTTATCTTTATTATATCTTTTATGAAATGCAGCAAAAAAAATAATAAAGCAAAAACCAGATTTAAAGATTCTCCTTTGATGTTTGCAGCAAAGCACATAATAATACGCACAAAAATCTCCTCTTACAGCAACGTAAAATGTAAAAAATTCATGATGTATTAAATGTAGAGAGATAACGCAATTATTTTAGGTTGCGTTTTGCGTTTCAAGCGCCACTTCCAACTTCAATTCAAAATACTAAACGCAATGTAAACTTTCCAATAAAATTGTAAAATAAGTTATAATTGAGTTTTCTCAAAATATTTTCTTAACAACAACCTTTCCTTTTCAAACCTCACGAGACATTTTTTACCAAATGTAATATAAAAGATTCTACTGCATGGTAAATATATTCAATTGTAGAAAATGCTTTTTGACAAATATTTGCTTTTAAATGCATTCATAATTTATCTACAAGAATATTTTTGCACGTACAGATATTGAAAATTAAATGCGCTTCGTTGTCATTTATGTACATGTAAATATCGATCAAAATCGTAAATGTGTAAATGCAAAATAAATAACTTTGATTTATAAGTTATGATATATAGATATTTGTCACATCTCATACAAATGCAACTAGACATGCATTCGGTTTCTCGTTTCATGCGCTTGAATTGCTTTAAAGCCACTCCTTTTCAACCAAAATGTTTCAAAATAATAATGTTTTGTGTATTTAATTCCATTCAAGTGAAGTAAAAAATGTATTATATATAATGCAATGTAGTGTTTTTTTTTTCAAGTTTGACAATTAATCTATTTATACACCAATGCCAAAGTATAATGTCAAATTATTCTCTAGCATAAATAGACAGAGAGAGCCAGTCTCTAACAAGCAAGTTGACAATCAACTATACAAAATTAATGGTTGTCAATCCACTAATAAAAATTGTTTTTTTAGCAACATGAACTGGTTATGAACTAGAACTTTTTACGCTACACACTATAGGACTTTATGTGCAATTTAATTCATGTGCAGCACTAAAAACTATTTTGTATCAATAAGGATGGAATGATTTGATTTTATAATACAAACATCGAGATTACACTAATTGATAGATAGGACAGTCCTGGGAAACAGCTTCCCGCGGGACGTACACGGCCCATGCTTTGACTAAAAGTTACATGTTAGTACAAATTATTTAGCAACAACAACCAGGCAACATTTTGTTGTATGTTTATCAATTCACCAAAATTTCTTCTAGATAAACATCTACATATGCAAAAAAAATTTGGTACAAAAAATAATATCACTTTGCTACTATTATGTGCTATAGAAATACGTAAGCCCTGGTGGTGCAAACTGTTTGTGTTTGTGATGCGATGAGCAACACGACTTGCAATACTATATCAAAACAATCAAATTCATCAGTTCATGTATCAAATTTAGAATTCACCGTTTGACACAACATGAACTGACAAATTTGATTTGTTTAAAAAAACGTATCGTCTGTTTTGTTGCACATCGCATCACTACAGTGCTCACCACGCCCAAGTCTTGCAGGAAAATGTCTTGCAACGTTACATTTAAATGCATTTTAATTTTTTTTATATTTGGAAAACTAGTTTTTAAAACCTGTCTCCTTAAAAATCTTTTAAATGCACTTTCTCATAGCGTAAATAGTCACTTTTTACACTTGATAAATATAAGTACAAACATAAATATCATAATTCTTGTATTCCTTAAAGTACTTTTCTATTGTACCACAAACATTTACAATTTGAAGAATCTTATAACTTCAACGATATTATAACGAACAAATAAGATTTTGATAAAGGCTTCATCATGCGTGTATTTGGAGGATTGATTGATTTAAGCCCAAAAAAAAATCCACACAATTTCCGCACCGCTAGAGGCATTCTACTTCACCACGAGGGGAAAAAACTTAGGTACTACCACACATTAACTTCATTTGATAAATTCATTACTTGATAAAAATGTTTATCAATATATCAGTCATTTGTAAATATGATATCGCTGTAGTACATTTCAATTCCACTAAATTATCTCGATATTTATAAACATTGAATAAATGGTGATTGAGTGCTGCACTTATGTATTTATTTATTTATATGTTCCGGAAGTATTGAAAAATATGTAATGTACTTACGCGTGTGGCGGTGGTATCGTTAAAATGAAACCATGATTGCTCACAAAAATAGATGTTGAAATAGGCAAATTATTTTGTTATATACATACGATATTATGTCGCACGGATGCATTCAACTGTGATAAAGATACATATGTTTTATTTAAACAACAATGCTAGGAAAAAAATTATACCCAGTAAAATCGATCGAGTGCAATCAAGTGTAATGAAAATTATTGTTTTATTAGAAATTGACGCTGTTAAACTTTCTGTAATTATCACCTAATTATTGCCTTTGTAGGTCAGAAATTGATTTGTTGTTTTTCTATAAATAATCGTAGGTATATAATATAAAATAAATTAAAGATTATTATCCGTATTTACTCATTTCATTTTTCCAGCTAGATTAATTATTCAAATGTAATAAAGCATGTAATTTATAGTAAATGTCAATGCAATCCGATAAAAAAGCTATTCGTTACGAATCCCTTGTTGCCTAATTATCTTTTCGTTTTACCCCAAACTGAGCGACGATTTCCGAAATGTAATCTACAACATTAAATTCAATTAAAGTCATTCGATGAAAACAAACAAAACAAAATATTGCGAATACGTTTCGCAAATAAAAATGTCTTTATCAATGAAATTTGACAATCGAATAAATTTACAAGTGCTGCGCTAGCTTATATAAACGCCGATTTTGCAATATTTGGAGTTGTATTACGCTCTTCCTAAAGCAATAATTATTAAGATTAGCTTGTAATGTCAGCTTATTAAATCAATAAACGTTTTCAATAATAAACTAAGGTGACTTCATGTTGGTCGTCATCACTGCGACAGGAAAAGTTTTAGTTTCATCTTGGGCGCCGTCGTATTTTTTATTATAAATTCATATCGCTTCAAAATCAATAATGGATAGATTTTATTTTCTTACAGTGTAAAATAATATAGATTATTGCTTGTATGTAGGATACATTAAAACACTTTCGGTTGGTATATAGGGTTTAGTTTAAAATCGCATTATTCACGTAATTATTTTATGTTTTTGTTAAACTCCATTTAAACTTTTTCCATCAAGTCATTTTCTCGTCGAAACTATTAGAGCTGGAAAACAATTGTTGTTTCAATTAGTTGGTCTTTTAAGGATTACATTACAAAAGTTAGTTTTTCCATACTATACTGTGTAAATACATTCAATTCTAATTAGAAAAAAAATATATATGCACAACCTCATCAATGATAATCTATAAACGCGGATTGCTATCTTTATTGTTGGAATTTTTTAATTTAATCACTTGTTTATTTATACTTTATTAAATTACGTGCATTGAATTTTAATTAAAAATACACAAAATTATTTGTGATTGAATTTTAGTTGCTACATAAAATGTATTTTAGTTTAAAATTTTAAAGCAAAAACAAAGTAATCATCAAAATTCCCTTGCAAATAATAAAATTTTTCACATAAACCAATTACTAATTGTACAGAAATGTATTATTCAATAAATTCTTGTTTATAAACATGAGGAATAATTAAAACCTGGGAGATTCCCGCACTTTAAACTGTAAGCGTAAACATTTAATGCGACAGTGAATCCAAGAAAAACTTACTAGATCAAGTAACCTCATCTTCAAATCACAGAGTCAAAATATCCGAAATTGATCTCAAACACCAAAACACCTATTAATTTATCGAAGCGTCCCTGTCGTGTCGTTTATCTTTTTCAAATGCACATTTCTATACCGCCGCAATCTTGTGTGAGTGAGTGAACGAGTGAGTGCTCCCCCACGAAACACGCACTTATCATAGATCCCACACTAAATACCAGCGGGTAAATACCGCTTTGTGTGTGCGCCAGCGAAAAAAAAAGAACAAACACCATGTAATTACTGTTCGATGTATGTGTGATTGGATCCGTATCGCGTCCACACTAGTAGACAATCGTCGTGGCGCTGCCAAAGAGATTCGAATCAGTTGTGTCGACAAATTGATTCACCACGCCGTTTTTAAACAAACACAAGCACTTCTGTATGTGTGACTGTATATGTGTATGTATGAGTGTGTAAATACGGCGCATTTTTATTTCGTGTGCATGATTTGGGTGGTAGATAATAATTTTATGCGTCGTCATGTTTTTAAAGTGTACACAAACAGCTAGTTTAAAGCCGCCGAATAAGATGTCGTCGTCGTTTCGCATTGAAATCGCATTTATGCAATTCCACGAATTTTATATTCATGGTGCAAAAAACACCTACTTACTACACCAATAATAATAGCGTTTTTAATTTGCAAAAATAACTTTTTTAGTACCTATGCAATAAAGGATAAAATTAATTTGTTTCAATTTTTAGCTATTAATAAAAATGATTTTCACAAAATAATCTAAGAATCTTATTCAGAGTTAAATATATTTTTGGTAGATTATTGAAGTGATTATGTTAAGTTGGAGTAGTTATTAAATTAAATTAAAAAGCAGTTCAAGAATTGTTGAAATTCATAGCATTTTGTATTCAAATAATTAACTTATTTGAAATGTTATCATTTTCACAAAAAAATCAAAACATACAGTAAAAATTCGATAATGCAACAAGCCTGATTCTATTTCTCCAAATTAGTTGCAATTACCGAATAAATTTTGAAATTACGTTCGTTTTGAAAGAAATCCTGTGAAAACGGAGAGGAAATATAATAACAAAGAATATAAAAGAAAAATTAATAAATAAACTTAAACTCTAAATGAATATATTATTTGAATTGTATTGTTTTTGACAATATTTGACCGTAGTTGCAATTTATCGAATTCATGTGAATTAAAATAAATCGCAGTTATAGAGAGTTGCATTTATCGAAGTTGTATTTATCGAATTTTTACTGTACATATACTTTTTTACTACCATTCCAAATAATTGAAAGGATTTGTTTATTTAACGTAAATTTTACACAATGTATTTGATTGTTATGAAATACTCAGTGCATACGACGCAAAATTAGTTAGAAAAATTTTGTTCGACAGCGATAGATTAGAGGGGTATTAAAATATGTAATGATCGTACTATATAAAAGTTAATAAATATGCAAAGATACTTATGAATCAGAAATAACTTTGTCGATCACTTGATAGATAGTAATACAATGTAGGTTTTCACATCGTAGTTTATAGAATTTAATATTTTAAAAAATATAACATTAACAAATTTTCACCATTTCATCTTATATTCTTCACAACTCTTTAGAACTGTTACCTACCAAACGCATAACGAGACTCTTATTAAGTAAGCTATAAATATAACTAAGCCAAGGATTGTTAGCAAATAGATCATAATCTTTTTCTATTAAATTTTTTTTCTTTCTTCAAAACGGGTAAGCATACTTATATGCGCTATTTAGAACAATGAATTTCTTATTTTGTATTGTAGTTTAGTTGTGAAAATAAAGTCTAAAGAATCGTTGGATTAATTTATTAAACTTTAAAAAAGCCTTCCATCGAAAATATTAGATTAGATATTTATTTTTAAACTAAGGTAGTATATGTATTAATTATTTTTCCAATAAGTGAAAACCTAAGCGGCAAATAATACAGATTTTTTGCTCAAATCCTTCCACAATAGTTGGCGCATCAATTCAGATATTGACGTTGGCTCAAAAACTCATATAGGGTCTCTTTCAAGAAGAACGCTCAATCTATAAGTGTAAAATGGGTGGTGTGTGAGATATCCATACTACTTTTTTTTAATTTGAAGGCATATTTTATGACAATTTTGAATGTAATATCGTTCAAATGTCCACCGAGACTTTTCTTAGTGTATGAAATTCTCGTAATACAATTTTCCATGTCTGTTACCTAAATTCGGCTACAATTCTTGAATGGTGTTTCTTATACTCTTTTTAAGAATCTGCATTGAATTTCTTTTAAAATGTAAGAAAAAATTAATTAAAAAACAAATTTCAAATAGTTTTTTTTTTTTCAAAAAATTTGAGTGAATACAGGAAAAATTTAATTCGCCACAGGGCAGAATAATACCCTCAAGTTAGATCAAATTTATATAAAAATGACTACCATAGATGTGTTTTAGAAATCGCAGAGGACATTTAAGCATATGCAGTATTTAAAAAAATCATAAAATGCTAACAGGTACTTAATTAATATCTATAAAGCTGCAGTAAGTTTATTTCGATTTAATATTAAGGCAATTCATGAACATTATACATGTGTATCTCTTTGTAAATTTTTAGAAAATTGAACACTTAATTTGGCATAAATAAAATTCCATATAAAATTTCGAAATAGTGTGTACACAAAACGAATTAATTAAAAAAAAATTATTTTATTTTAACAGCCAGTACAAAATTATGGTTGGAAAATTAATTAGTGAATTCTCACTTTGCGTTAAAACAAATAATTATAAATTCTAATAATAGATAAATGAATATGCATAATGAAGCATAAATTTTACGACAATGGTGACAATGATGCTAATGAAAATTGAAAATAAAATAAAAAGCGAATGAATGAAGTTTTCGAATAAAGTGGACTATTTTTGTGTCATCAGATAAGAATGATCCGCATTATCAACGATCAAATAAAAATTGTTTATCTCCTCAGTCCACAGCAAATTCATTACACGTAATTAAGTAGGTATGTAATTATGCGATGACATAGACAAACCCGCACCCTCTCACATTCACGTAACGTGCCCATTATTAATGCATATAAATTGTAATGTATTATAGTATAGTATTACTCGAAAAACAAAAAAAAAGCAAATGGATATCAGACATTGTACACAGAATATTGTATTATAGTGAAATACGACGTAGCAGCATGTAATAAAAACAATATTCGTGTGTGTGTACATTAAGATGATTAATGTTACAATTCTTATCATTGATGTAACATCTAAGTCGTTTGTCACAATGACTTAAAAAGTAAAATAAAGTAAATTAAAATAATCCAATATGGAATTCAGATATTTTTTCTTTTCAATTACATTGTGTTGTGTTGTGTTGCCGACCTACATTTGCAAATATTTAATTTCAATTTATATACAGGATGGGCATATTATTTGATAATCTTCGTTGCAATATTGTATTGAATTTGCAATATAAGAATGGGCTATGATTTAACTTAAAGGAAATGCCTCTTGCTATTGTTTATATGCTTCCTTAGAGAAAATTCAGTAATCAGTCAATGTGTATTCGGTTAATTGATTCCATAGATTACGTATTTAAAGTAGGGATCAGTTCCACATGTAAAGTGAGTTGGTCACTATACTAGAATAGTAGATATTGTTAGGTACTAAACATTGTATCTGTGTAAACGTAACTAAATTAACAAACAGTTAAGTAATAGAATCTTATTTAAAGTATTTGAACTGGACCTTATAATAGCTGCGAGTCAATCATGAATTTTCTTAGCAACGGAAATATGTAATAGTTGGAAAATTATACTCGAATAATATTGTTGGGTACTAAAAAATATACTAATTATATTTACGTGTGTAAAGTTGGTAAAGTTGCTAAACTAAACAATAGATACGTAAAACAAGCGCAGTATTAACATTTGCAAAAAAACAGTTATTACGGAAACTTAGTTGTGATTTAATCGCGTCAAAAAGTGAATTTCGATAAGCGGAGCTTTAGAAATATCATAGATGTTTAAAAATCTGATAGAAATACAGTTAGTATCTTTATATAATTTAAAAATTAGTGTTGGAATTTAATAAAAAGGTTGATTTTAAACATCAGCCTCACACTAATGTTGCTTAAAATGTAAAGAAATATAAATTAAGTGTATTTGAATTAATATCTATATTGATTTTCTACAATTTTCAGTTTTAATTCTGCATATACACATTAAAATTTCACCATTGGCCAAATAATTTGTAATTCATATTCAATTCATTCTATAAAACATCTGTGATAATTAAATTCATTCATTCATTCTTTCGTTATAAAAATATTCAATGAAGTGGGCTCTGATTTTTTTTTTTTTAAACCGCGTTCCGCTTTACTGTTATACGCTTCCCTTTAGGAAATATTAAGAATATAAAAGACCTTTAATGGGCCTTTTTATATTTTATAATAACACCGCATTGCTGAAATTTTCAGCATTAATTGATGATAATATTAAACTACGAAAAAAATCACGCATAAAAGTAAATTTAAAAAAAATACACATTTATAATTGAAACGGGAAGCAAACAATACACTTTTTTCATTAAAATGCAAAACGTTGATAAAGAAAATAAACGTTTTCTTGGACAAAATGTTAAAACTCGGTACGTAAAACATATCTTAAAATGGTTAATGTCAAAAATAAAATTTTAAAATTTTAGAAAGTATCATCTTAAATTGAAGTTTAGAATTTATGGAAACATTATAGGATATCCACCGGTTTGAAGAAAAAAACATGATCAAAATATAAAATACAAATTATGCAGTTTAACAAGCCAATTATAAAAATGTTGCTCTATTGCTAAAATTGATTTAAAGATAATTTATCTTAACTTCCACAAACTATGATTTTTTTCATCAAATCAAACTCATTTAAACTAAGGTGGGAAAAATAAGTATTTTTCGCTAGCAAAGCACATCCGTTTCATTTCGATTACGGTTTCTAACATCATTGCCGAGTATAATCCCGCAGAAACACATGTATTCTTTTTTAGAAACAAATATTTCAGGTCATTTACACGATTTGATACGAAAATGTATCAAATGAAATATGTGATAATATTACAATCCTAATATATTAAAAATTATATACGTGTATAAATTTGTGTGCTCTTTATCTTCAGATAAAAGTCAAATTGCAACCACTAAAGCCTTCTATATGTATGCATAATTAATTTCCTCACAAAGTTAATAGTTATCTCAATATTATTAAAAAAACATTAAACCCCTAAAAATCAAATTGCATAAAGATATACTCCCTCTGTCCGAATATATGGCATACTTTTGAATTTTTTACATGTCCGAAAATATTATATACATTTATATGTTTACTATGAGTTTATTTGGAATATAATTACAAATTGCGAATTATACAAAACTATACTCCTCCATATTATATTTAAAGTTAACCTTAAGTGATTTTTAATCTATTTTTGAAAATTATACTTTGAGCAATAATCGAAATTGAAAGCATTTTAATAGCACTGCTTTGCAATTTCTCGCCTTTCTTAAACTGTAACAATTTTTGCAAAATATCATTACGCATATTAAGTGACAATTGTTTAGACTTCAAGTCTATTATAAACACTTGATCACACTTTTCATTAAAATATGCCATTTTGGAATTACAGCGGGTGTTATTAAAATTTTAATACAATTCGTTGTTTGTTATTTGTCAATTATTTTTTTCATAATGGATTTATTGCACTGTAATCCGTTGATTAGTAGTAAAACTAGTCCTTATAGAGATATAAAAGAGAATAATTGGAAATTTTAATCATATTCCATTATCCCACGTTTGTAATGAAATGTATACCATATTTTCAGACGGACGGAGTATCTTTCAGAAAAAAATTTGACGGATTATAAAAAGGCGTCGAGAGTCGCCATTTGTCCATGTCTGTTTTTTAGTAACCTCAAAATCAACGCCAACTAAGTTTTATTGGTGATTTTGGACTTTTACTTGAGCGAGTTTGAAATATTATAATGATTTTGCACTATTTTTCTAGTTTTTAATTCGATTTTAAAAGGATTTATCAATTTCTTACGTAATGAAAATCAAACAAAGATCAATTTAAAATACAAAAAAGTGTAAACGGACAGCAAATAAAGCGTTCATGCTGGAAGTAAGTAATCTTAATAAATATTGAAAACCTGATTAAAGTTCTCTGGAATCATCATGAACATAAAACTTGCATCATTCCCGATAAACATAAAAAAGTCCTTACGGAAAATCAAAGTTACGAAAAAAGCTTTCATGAATTAATCAAAACTGAATTTCGTGGAAATAGCAACAATTGCCTAACAAAAAACAGGAATCAAACAATAAAGATCTAAAATTAATGTGAGAAAGCCCAAAATTAACAACATTTTAATGTCCATAAAATTCATAGCATTAATACCATATTTTTTATCTAATCAATTTATCAAACGCAACCAAAAAAAAGCGAAAATTCAATAGCCCGCACACACACACATAAAAATGATTATTGTTTTCATAGAATGCCTCTGACCTACATTCGGGCACAACTTTGGTGCTTTAAGAAAAAATTTTGGAGCCATGCCATAACGATGATAAAATATTTGTTGTTTGTGCGATTTTTCAGCGTTAATACGCAAAACGATATTTTTTCCACTCTTCACACGTCCACTTCGCAAATCATTGCATCGCTTCATTAAACGCGATTCAATCAAACGCCATTTCGGACGCTATTTTTGTACGCGCCCGTAATTATTACACGATCGATTTTCGCGTGATTATGCAACACAACACGTTAATTAAATAAGCAAAGAAAAGAAGAAAATGAAAAAAAATGCTACATAATTTTCGGAATGATAAGCAGTTGTGTAATTTATTAAAACACGGGGCGAAATCGTATTACGAATTGTTTGATACATATTTAATTAGGGGTGGTGGCGGATTGTGGGTCAATTGCAAGCAAAATAAATTGATAATTTTTGTTAGGTTAGAAAATGCGGGCCGTGCAGCGCGCAATAAATAAATGTTTGTGCGGGGAAAAAGCGTCCTATTTAATCTTATCAATGAATTGATCAAATTGCTGGCAATTTTTCAGTTTCCAAATGATTGTATCTCAGGAAACGAATAAAAGAACTTTTTTAAAGTAAAAAAATTTAAGTTAGATAAAACAACATTCCTACTAAATAGAACTAATATGCTAGGAAGTTAAATATATTTTTTTAAATAAGCGTGACAATAGTAATATATTAGTAGTAAAACGATTAGTTATTTAGATAAAAAATCTTAGGGTTTGTGGCTGCCGTTTGTGGTACCGATACTTAAATATGTTGAAGAATAATTGTCTTCTTGCAATCATATATTAGAAAGCCAACATTATATAAAACTTTTCTATATTAAAAATAGGTTTTTATGTATACGTGACAAAAATATAAATGCAAAATATTTTTTTTTTGTATACCACACCTACTCCTCTCTAAAAATGCAACTAGCATTGATACTTATAGAAAACATAAGCTACTCTTTATCCAACGCTATTATTTCATTAGCGACATAATTTCTCAAACATAGTTAATCTGCAAAAAAAGTATTGTTTAAACATTTACCACTAGCACAGTCCGTGTAAAAAAGTGATTAAATATGCAATGATATTAATTTGTAAGATCATTAAAAAAGTAATCTGATATTACTATGAGATCATTTGCAAAATGACAAAGAGTAGAGTCCAGAAATTATGCATATGTAAAAAATATTGTTGAGGCGCTCGGCTTTGTGTGAAAAACAACTGCTTTGCACAGATATGACGTAAAGAACACATGAAACCCTTTAATTGGAATATTGTTTTGTTTTGTTTTTCAGCTCTGAACTTTAAGCAGAAAGGATGTGTGTACGTACAGTCATAGTGTATTCTTGCATTTGTTCAACAAAATATAAAAATTCACTTTCAACGACTTATGTTTATTTTGGATCTAATTTCATACGAATTACAAGCACTTCTTTTCGAATTTTAATTTTAATTTGCAAAATCCCTTCACAAAGCTTACATAGTTAAAAAAAATGCCCGGATTCTAAAAGATCATTAACAATCAAAATATCACTAATGCGAAACAAACTGTTTTTAAAATGCCACAGATCAATATGGAATGGATTTAATTAGGTAGCAAACTAACTAAGCATTTAAAATACACGTGTATGTAATATAAAGTAATATATAAATGCAATATTATTGGGAAGTGCTCTATTAAGAAACACTATTTTATCATCAACCATCAAGATTGTTATCGACTAATTGATGAAAATTAAACAGAAAGTATTATAATTTGGGTGTTCAATTTCGATTGAATCGATTTTCTTCGATTAGTCAGTCAAAACTAATATATTATTCCCAGATAATATTATTTTGTTGTTAGGCTAGTGTCACTAAGTTTATATAAAAATTTAAACAGACATTAATTAGCATGTTTAACACTAAAATTCTATGTAAACAGTAAAACATCGTTTTGTATCTTATAATATGTAATTGTTTTGGGTTACGAATTGAATGTTTGAAAATATTAGATATCTATTATTTTAATTAATTATTTTGATACAAATTGCTATTTCTGAAGCGATAATAATTTATAGCAAAATTTTATTTACATTTTGTGATCTCATTATTTTGCTTGAATGAATTATCTTTAGACCTCATATAAGTAAAGCAAACAATTAAAATACACAAAAAATATTTGTATAATCGTAATGCTAAATTAAATTAAATGCATTTTCACTTGCAAATATGACTTTAAAAGTAAAATTTTAAATAATAAATATTACCATAAGAGTATAAATTGAAAGTAAAATGCTTGGCAATTTGTTACAACTGCACTTTTATAAAGTATGTTGGCACTTACTCTTACTAAGAATACAGTAAATACATATATAAAATATTCTTTCCCAAGAATATAATTAGCAACTTCTCAAAACTTTGGAGTAAAAAACTAACTATTTGATCGTTTCAAACATGAATGAAGTTATTTAAATAAAATATAAAGTTAAATTGTCGATAATTTATATTATTCAAATAGGTAATTTGCATAAAAAATATTATATTCTAAAAAAATCAATTCATCCTTTAATTCTAGAAATCATTTATAAATTACCAGTCATTTTTATTGCATGAATTATTCAGCAGAAAATACAAAAACTGTGTGAAAATTGTCATCCAACAATGGGATAGAAGCACAAACCGATCTATCATTTATAAATAAATAAATCAGTGTCATTGCCAAGAAAACAAAAGAAGATAAGGTCGAAGCCGGACGAAAATAACCCGATGGAAAACAATTAGTTGGGAAAACTATTAATATTCTATTATTCCTCAGAGTCATTTTAATCTAGTTTTTTTTTCTTTTCATATTCACGTGCTAACTATGTCAGTTAATAATAAATGTTTCAATCAAAACCTTCCCTATGTAGTTAATTTCACTATGTGCATTAATGTTCATGTTCATGTAACAATGCATATAAAAACAATCATGACGTTGTAACTTTGCCTCTTATGAGGTAATGATAATGTTGCCAGTTTCTACCTTAGCATTGTTAGCCTTCAAACAATTAAAAAAAATGTAATAACATTTCATGAATTCGGCCTTACAAGTTTACAATTTCGTATTGTACGTTAACGTTTTCACTGTATAATTTCCAGTGACAAGTAATAATAAAATTGATGAAAAAATATAAAGTAATAAACACTTTCAACACATTGTTAAAAATATATTACTACGAATGTAGCATATATATATACTTTGTTTATGCATATTTGTGCTATTTTTAATCCATCGTTAAAAAAACATTTGAAGTGACTATTATCGTACTATATTCCAGTTGTGTAAAACAGATGGCTTGGAATTTTAGACGATTAAAAACAAAGTAAATTATTTGTTAAGTTTTTTATATTTTTTAAGCATTCCGTTAGTTAGATGTTTAGCTTAAAGATAAAATGTTAACTATTTATTCAGTATTTATCTTACATTTTCACAAGTTCAATATAAAATAAGAATGTTCAATATTAATTACAATTTTCCGAACACCAATTTCTTCTTGTATTACTAATAAATAGTCGAAACATCGAAGTTTAAAAAAGTCAATTGGATGTCTATAGCAGCTGCCCTTTCCCATAAAATAAATCCAGCATTCAAGAAATTTGTATATAATTTATTGGGATTTTCGTCCAATATTGATTAATTACAATTGTTCGGTATTAATTATAAACATATATTGGAAATTTAAATAAACGATAGTCTATTAAAATAAATAATTATTTCCAATAATTACTACTAATGTTGTAGAAAATTGATACGAATCTGTTAATGAAATTCAAATGAAGAATTTTAATATATGCTGGTGTTTGGATTTGGAGAAGGCAGGCAATTATGCTTCAATTTGCATTAAATTTAATTTACCAATCCAAACACAAGCATATATTACAAAATTTTTCATTTGAAATTATAAATTATTGAACGGTTGAAATTCCAAGTAATACGGATTGGAAAACCTGGCAGTATTGACCACAATGTTTTAATAAATATTTACATAATATGTTAGGTAAAGTAAAAAAAAAATCGGAGACATTTCGGAACTTGATAAGAAAATGTTTTCAGACATTTCCGCATATAATAAAAATGTAAAATTCTAATTAGATACAATTTTTCCACATAGGCCATTATTATTCATTGCATTCCTAGATGTTTAGTACACTTACATGATCTTCCTTTTATATTTCTTAGTAGTTGAACTGATTTTCGCAAACTAACATTTTTGTTGTTAGATGTCTTAATAATCTGTTCGCCTAACATTTATATCAGTGTTGCAAATGCCACGGATTTTTCCATAGATTTTGAAATTTTACGAATTTTTAGTGTTCATTTAAAATAATATGTCAGCATTATAAATAATGTTCTCGAGATATTCAAATTTACGACATCAGTCCTGATATTTAATCCTATGTAACTTTTAATTTTTGATGTACTGATTTGTGTGCATGAATTTACAGAATTACGCAAAAAATCGTAGCTACATTGATTTACCAGAAACCTAAATACATATGTGTTTGTAAAATTTGTGTATCACATAATCAACATTTTTTTCTTCTTTAATTTGTTTGCTTTGTAACTTAGATGCAAAGAAAACCTTTTTACATCAATATATAATTATGAAAAAATGGCATTTCATTTAAACAACTAGAATTAGCAATTCAACACAACATAAATTAATCAATCTCCTACTGGAGAAGAAAAAGATAACGAAATAGAAAAATGCTGTTCTTAAGGTGTAAGCTTAGTCATTTTTTATGCTTTTAATATTTTATTTTACATCTCCATTTTATTGCACGTTTTACAAAATGTTGTGCAAAATATTACAAAATACTTAACGCCTCTTTATTATATACTATAGTCAACACGCGATACGATTTAATAGATATTAAAGAAATTTGAATTTGGTTGTTTTGTTTTTGATCAAATCAGAATGTTTGTAATAAAATAATTTAATTCAATTCATCAATTAAAATAATAATGAAGCTTGGAGTGATAACATTATTCAAGTGTATGTTTTAAAAATAAAACGGTGCCGTTTGCAAACAGATGGAAAATCATTAAACGTCCAATTTGCTTCCAATTTGCGGCGGTTTAAAAAAACGATGATTCCTTAGATTACAACAAAGCATTCTAATCAATATGCGAGTATTTTTAAAGCGCTGCTGAAAAACGTCATGCATCCATTTTCGCCCGCCGCATTTCGTTTGGAGCGAGCAGGCGAGGCACAAACGGAACATGATACGCCGCCGCTTCCAGCCGCCCAAGGTACATACAACATTTCTCCGCCTCGACTCGTTCGCGCAAACATATTAAGTTACACGCGCGATCTGAAATAAAATGTTTGCTTCGTAAATCAAAGGCAAATTAGACAAAACGCTCGGCGCTCGGCACGTGAGCGCGCATAAATGTCAGATTTGTTTTGCTGGATAGGATCGTAAACGTTTTAATTTGCGTTCGAAAACGACGTCAAACAATTTGCACGAATTTTAAGTACTGGGTTATCCACACATCCATAAAAAATTCAACTGGGAGATGGCAAAGTTTCAGATCGAAGTTTCGCTGCCTTCAATCCTCGTCAACTTTTGCCTTTTTGGTATTTATTGTGAATGTACTATAAAAGCATGATATTGAAGAATTCAATGGAAATGTATTTTTTGCATGAATATGTGCGATTTCCCATTTTAATTTAAACATCGAGATTACATCTAAATGATAAAAACTCGCATTTGGCCGCAAATTATTTAACCCATTTTAATGCAAACGACAAAAATAATTTGCTGTAACTTATCTTTTGCACATACACATTAAAATGTAAACTTTATGCAAGGTATTACCTTGTTAAATGTAAATATTTTACAAACATGCGTCTTGAAATTGCTTTTTAATTTACATACGACTCATTTATCATTAACCCTTTTGCAGTCATGTGTCGGGCAACTACGACATTGAAATTTTTACGATTTTCAAACAGATTTACGTTTACAGTCCCAGATTTTTGATTTGGAATATTTACGTCAGCAGGGCTAGACTAAGGAGGAGAGGAAGCTATTCAACGATCTACCATTTTTATATACCACCGTGCATTGAGTTCTACTGAAGTAGATAAATGCCCATCTCCCTTCTATCGCATATTTGAGCAACCCCAATAACATATTTTTAGACAATTTTGTAGTGTACCTAATTACTAGTTTATTGCTAAAGTGTAATATTAGTATTAATACATTATATACATTGACTTCTTTAGTCAGTTACTTATTTCATTAGTAATTATAAACTCAGTTGTTTAGAATGCAGCTGTAAACTATCACTTTTGCTACTTGATGTATCAGTAATTATTTTCTTTACATTTACATTAACGCAAGATATTTGAAAAAGTAATTTCAATAAGCTATTGCGATATTTAAATAAAAGTGTGAATGAAATTTTGCAGCAGGTAGACAAAAGCAAAGAAAATGTAAATGAAATTGTATAAACTGGTTGCAATAATATATCAATAAAAAATGTTGTGAGGCCTAGGCAAGTAAATTGTAGTTAATTAATGGTTAGGTTAGTTAGGTGACAGCATGCCGAGTATGATGTCATTTAGAGTAATCCCCCTTAGGGGAGTTGTTAGTAAATGTTGCAAAAAA
>JARJDW010013625.1:0-22377 GCA_030264715.1 Adinopsis sp. GC000173
AATGTGATATTTTCAAAGTATTCAAATTTATGGGTATAATCATTTGCATTCTTTAGATGTAACTGATTTAATGTTAGATGTTATAGTTGCAAGGTTGCTGTTTCCAAAAAATACAAAGTTTTAAGCACCTACTCAATCAAATAGTAAAATTGATAATGTGACAATAGTTTGTTAACAATTTTAGTTTCTTTAGCGTCTTTATACTTTGAAGTTATAACATATTAAATGTCACATTGTTAATTTTTGTGAAGACTCAACTGATTTGAAATTGGCTATTAAAGTTGCAAAATTGATTGTAATATAGGGTATATGTTGCAAAGAATATATACATATAAGTGCTATNTGTAATTTAAGACTAAATATGACAATAAGTTATTAACAGTCTACCTTTACTTAACATTTTAGACTCTTTAACTTCTTCCTACTTTATACTTATAACATACTATGTAGAGTTAAATTTTGTAAAGAAGAAAACTTAGAGTATGATATTGTCAGAATATTCTAATTAGTAATCTGATCTTTCACATTCTATAGATAGATTCAACTGATTTAATAATATCTGGATGTTAAATCTCCAAATTTGAT
Organism: Adinopsis sp. GC000173; assembly: GCA_030264715.1. Classification (NCBI taxonomy): domain Eukaryota; kingdom Metazoa; phylum Arthropoda; class Insecta; order Coleoptera; family Staphylinidae; genus Adinopsis; species Adinopsis sp. GC000173. The sequence goes on from JARJDW010013625.1 coordinate 586, forward strand.
TTTAATATACTGTACATGTTGTAAAGAACGCATATAAGTACTTATGTTTCCAAAAAATACAATACAATGGCTAAAATCAATCGAATAATAGAAAATACAATATGACAATTGATGATCGAAGAGACTTCACATTATAATCCAGCTTTAGAATTTTTTTCTTAAATAAAAAATAATTCAAACTGCATTATTGATGAATAAAATAATATGAATGATGATTATACAGGTGAAGTTGAATATGGAGCACCCCAGTGTCATAGTTAAGGGTGCCAAAGAAATGATAGATAACCCCATAACAGACGGATGCGTGTTCCGTGTGAGATCAGCGAGGGTAAGGTAAGGAGCTGTTCATCTATTGTTTAGCCAGCATTCCCCATCTTCGCATTCCCATTCTTATATTGTGTCCTTCCGCTAGAACAACTCAGATTTATTGGAAAATACATCATTGTTTGTCAATGCGTTTTTGCAATGGAAACGAACTGAACGCTTTTGGTGCGTTTCGTGCATTCACTCGTACCAACAATGCTTTAGAAAATCAACGGTGATAATTAAGATAGCTACGAAGATAGATTTGTGTTGCACAAGTCACACGTAACATTGTTTGAATGATGTCCGAAAAACGTTTCGATTGCCCTTTTTTGTGTTTTGTGTGTGTGAGTATGCTGCTTTATATTTCATAAACACGCTTAACTACGAATAGTATCAAATTTTATTATTTATGCTCCAATATAAAAAATAATAGAGTGAACAATGAAATTTTTACGAGATATTTTATACACTACTAAATATTAAATTAGGAATTTATTACATGAAACATTTTTGCGAATATTTGAATATTTTCCTACGAAAATTTAATTTATAAAAATATTATCTTTTAGTTTGGGTCTTTATATATTATATCTATCCTTTTATAGGATAATTACCAATAATTTAAATGTTTGATTTTTGTGATAAGTTGGAAAATTTTTCTGCTTTGAAAACTTCCTATTAAATTATTGAATGAATAAAATCTTGGGCTGAGTTAGTTATAAGACAATTAATTATAGATGTTATAAGTAAGTGTCAGATTTAAAAGTTGTGGGACACAATATGGTACAATCTGCTAAGAAAGTAAAACATTGGAAATTAATAACAAATTGCCAATAGGCTGTAAAAGGCGGAATTTATAATTATAATTATAATAATTACTTCAACAAGTGTTGAACGTGTTATATTCCTAACAGATTTATTTTTGCCAAATTTAATTGAAATTAATCACTACTGAAATAATTATTAACATCACTAGTTTAATAATCCATTAAAAAATTTTTATTTTGGAACTGTGTAGTATGTGGATGTACAGATTTTTATATTTTATATTGCTTCATTTACTTTTTTAACAATTTATGCGGTCGTCTAAATGGGACAAGTAAAAACTAAAATATTATAAGAATTTGTATTTCTGTTGTTGCTTTATCTGCTTGTATTTTTTGGTTTTTAGACCATCATCAGTAAGTAATCAATTTATCTTTACACTATTTGAAGTACCTAATTAAAGTTATAGTTTTCGTATTTTAATTTCCATGAAAATTTTACTGACTACACGATTACAACAAGACATTACACAAAGATTTATTTTCGATGATTTCCAGTTTGTACTTAAATACCATCAGATATACTGCTATATCAAAATTGTCGTTGAAACTTTAACAAATAATGTGACTTTAGCAGATATCCTACTACTCAATGATAATGCAAGAAACAATAGTAGATATACTTACCCTAATGAACATTTAACCCAGGAGAATGAAAATAAAAAAATTAAGCATTTTAAAGTTCGAATCTAAATATTTTTAAAATTATTGTGTATTACTTTCGAGCTATCGTTATTCTATTACAATAGAAAATATTTACGTGTAAATAACATAATTCGCCACTATTTTTAGTATTTTAGTTAAATTTATATGAAAAATTATTGCAAACTTATTCGAAGGTAAGCGAAATAAATTGATTAGTATGAAATTTGTCGGTTTATATATGGAACGACTAAAATTCTGAAATTAAGCAAAAATGTTTTTGTTATGAGAGTGTTTGGCTCTGAGTATTTAATCATTTTGCTTAATTAAGTTCGGCAAACTTTAATAAAATTGTAACAATAATATTTCTATTTAATTATAATGCTAAAATATCCCAAAACCTATTGCTTATTAAAACAAAGAACTGTCAAATTAATGCGAAAAGTTTCCATTTAAGTAAATTATAGTTTCGCTTTTGTTATAAATAAAATATTTATCTACACAATATAATAGATATCAAATTATAAGAGTTTTGATGTTGATGAAAAACGTGCAGTATGATGTAATTAGCTGTTATAAAAATTTATATCACTTAATGATACGTTATTTTAAACTAACATTAAAACGATGTGTTTTTTTATGATTTTAAATTGGCAAAAAATTGATTGCTTATATGCTAATATACATATATGAAACAATAAACAAATATATTCATATTTATAAATATCACTTAAGGCTAAACGATTCCAACTTTGTTAACTATATTAATAATTTAATGCAATTAAAATTACACTCTTTACATTTACATAAATGCTGTTTAATGCCAATTTATAATTTTTTATTTGACATCTTATTCATAATAATATTTTGTTGACTTTCTCATAGTAATATTACAATTACACTTTAATTCGTATTATTGTTTTAAATTCTTATGAATACAATTGCATGTATGCTTTCTTCAGGCCATTGGTATCAGTTTTTTATGACATTTTTAAAAACAACTTAAAATTTTTGAAGAAAAGTTATATGAAGTGGATTTTGTAAACTGTAGCAGTTAAATTTACACTTTTTATAGAGTACATAGAGTAATTTATGCCAATTTTTATTCAAATTTATTCAATTTTTATTCTCATTTGTCTGTCGCCATACAATTTCCAAACATGTGTAATTTTTCATGAGTAATATGAAAAATTTTTTGTTGTGACATGAATACGTAGAAAACATCAAATTAAGTAAAAGCAATAAATTGTCTATAAACTTGTTGTTGACTCAATTCTATTAAAACGCCTTATAGATACAACAAAATGCCGAGTATTAGAGTTTTGTAACATTTCTCCGGCTGCGATTTCAACCACTCAGTTATAAGCGTTACAAATTTCCATGGAAGCGATAATCCCCAAAGCTATATTCTTAAAGATATCGCAAACGCTAACCGACTTTACGCTCACACACATATAAAATTGATAACGTCCGAATCAGGCGGCTTTTAATATAGGAAGTGATAAAATTACATCGACTACTCTTACATTACACGTATGATTACCTTCCCACCGAGTTGAATAGCTCGGAAAGAATCTAACTAAGGAAGTGCAGCAGTATAGCGATGGTCGTTGTCGTTCCGCAATTCGACTTATATTCATAAGTGGATAAATGTCGTGTGATGAATGACCATTCTCATTATGACATTTTAATAAACACGTACGACACGTACGTGGATGACGGGCATTACACGTTTTTTTAATCCTCTTTTCAACGTGTGACTTCAGAATGACCATACGAGTGTTTGTGCCCACCCATAAGTTAGTTCCGGAACTAGTTACGCAATCACTATCCTGTTTTATGCTGCACATTATTCAACGCTCGAGGATTAGGTTTTCCGAAAATTTTATTTGCCGTTCGTATTAAATTATGGTATTATACGCACGTTAAAAACTTATTTATTGTTTGTTTTGCTCGCGGCCAAGAAACGAACGCACACACACACATACGCATAGACGACGTATATATTTTTTATGGAAATGCGAAGAGGATACACGACGATAAATATAAAAAATTACCGATGGAAAGCTCATTGGAAACTCGTTGAAAATAAAATTACTTGTAGAAGTCATTTTAGTCAAATAATTTACAATTTAGTTATAAAAATTAAATCACAATAACAATTATTTGTCAATATGTCAGCCAATCATTGGTTTTGAGTATTTTCTTTCGAATACAAATAAGTACATATTAACAATAATAAAATGGAGTAAAGTATAAATTTACATACGTTTGTTTCTAAACGTTATTTTAGACGATAAGTTAATTACTAACTAGATACTATGAAAATTAAACTTAAATTGGGCACGAGTTGTACCACTCTTAGAAAAACTATGCTTTGTGAAATAGAACCATAAACTATTTTTGTAATACACATTTATTCAATTTTGTAATCAGATATATAGTTCAACCAACTTAAAAACTTAAATAAAAAAAATAGAGTAAATACATTTTTTCATAGTACAAAAAATACAAAATGCAAAGTTGCAGACTTTGAAAGTACTTTTATTCTATAAATTCTATATTAATGGAATAATTTTTTGCCAAGAAAGCTAAATAGTACAATTAAACATTTACAATTTTATCTCAAAATAGTTTTTTTAAAGAGTTTTTGTAGTAATAATACTTTGTAACAATGATACAGAGTAAATTTCTGTAGTTAGAAAAAATTTACTGCTACAATATAAAATTATATAAAATGCAAATAGGAAAAGTTGAAAACAACTTTGTTATTTTAAATCAAATTCATTTTACAAACAGATGTTCATCATTTTTAATAAATTAAATTGAATAGTAAATCTGCTTTAGGTGAATGGATTAATTGTAAATTTGTGCAAATAATTGATTATAATATTAATATAATAATTAAAAATTGGGGATGAAATTTATTGATTCGATTGCATTTTAAAAGGGGTTACGGCTAATTGATATCCCGAATACCAGCAATAATTTTTAACTAATATAATTGAATATAAATGAGGAATGGTCATTTAGTACAGATGATATCAATTGCAAGCTCCAATTTTGTATGAAATAATTAATTACGCATAGTATTGGTAAAAAGTGGTCGTAGGCCCCTTTCGAAATGTACGAAGGGTGCATACTTAATCTCTATTTAAATAATTGATAAGACGTAAAATTTTGTGTAATTCATACGGTATAGAAAAATATACGATTACCGAAATGGCAATCGCATGATTAGAATATTAACCGTTTCGAATTCAGCGCGTTTTTGATGGAAGGGCAGCAAATTGCAGACGAAAAACTTGTTACATATTTCGATAAAAATCGTTTACCAGTTGCATTCATTTGCATTATTATAATACACTTAAATAGTGCATTTAAATTTCGTTACATATTTTCGTTTTTTTTTTGTATTCGATGGATAAAGTATTGGATTTCTTACAGCTCGCACTAGGTAGTAGCATATGAATATTTAATGAGAGTAAAAAATATCTATATATATACATATATATTGCTTCTAATTACTGGCTAAATGTAAATGTGCGTTATTTTTACTCGATTTGGCATAAATCAATCAAGCATTAACTGGCAAGCATTTTTTACGTATACAGGGTGGTCCATTTAACTTAATATAGGCAATTAACTTTGAAACAGTGCATTTTAGCAGAAAATGCTTCGAATAAAAGTTAAATTTTCTCCTTCATTTTAGCCAACTTTTATTCGAAACATTTTCTCCTAAAATGCACCGTTTCAAAGTCATTCGCCTGTCTCAAGTTAAATGGACCACCCTGTATAATCAAAGTAGCGCTAAAAGCTGACAAATAATTTATGATACATTAAAACGAACTTAATATCAACATAAAAACTCTAATATTTATAAAAATTAGATAACAATATCCAAGTACACTGTAATGATTTCAATAAAAAAAGACAATAAAAATATAACAAGACTTAAAATAATTTTTATTGAGTGTATTTAAATTATTTTGAATTTTTTATGTATTTTTAATAATTAAAAACAATTTATTGATAAATTATTTTAAATTAATTCATTTAGTCATGACCACAATATTGGAATTTTTTCCTAGTTTTATATTTTAAGAATTTTTTCGTCTGTTTTTAACATTAGTCTTTGTCCATATACACTAGATTTAATTCATAATTGAAATTTCCTTAAAATTGGATCGGTTTCAACGGTAGAAATACTGTAGAATAGAGTTTTTATTTGCATCTACTTACTTGTAAATTTGCAAATGTCTATTTGGTAAAGATTTATAAGTTTAAGGCACTAAAAATAATTTAAGACTTATTAGTCATATATTTTATGCTGAAAAAGTATGACTAATAAGTCATATATATATATATATATATATATATTCCTTGTAACAATAAGGGATGTAAAAAATGTTTGATTGTAAAATACACGTAATATTTATCTTAGAAACGTGTAGATTTTGATACAAGAAGTTTTACCACGAAACTAAACACTTGATACTCTTACCTATATATTTTCTATTTGAATTTTTTAACACAACATATAAAAAGTCAATATACCTACTAGGAAGCTGTGTGCAAGAAGTTGAAGAGCTTTCCGCCACGTCTACACACAAATATAACTCCACACCTGCATATTTAATCCAACCCGCGACGCCACTGCGCTGAGTATTTTGTTAAATATTCACCGCGTGATCGTAAAATTATAAGCAAAGAAAAAATATCTATCAAAACGTCGTTTTCAAATTGCATTATTTATCGTTCCCCCCCGCACACAATTTTGTGATTTAATATTCAAAAACTAATTATTCGTCTAGTATTTTATAGCAAATATTCGCGTAAATAATTAAATACAGGAAATTACAAAAATGCTGGCCGCCGCGTCTTGGAAAACAATGCGATGAAATTTTTTAAATTGCAAATGCATGGAAGCAACAACGTAAGGGAATAATAATATTAAAATAGTTGCGTGATTAAAAATTCCTGCAAACTTACTATACTTACTATTATTGAATTGCGCGCTTCCGAAAAATTTAAATATTTATGAGAATTTAGCCAAATCCGATGGTTTTAATTATTCGAAATCAAGTTTTTTTTGCTACATCAGAAAAATCATTAAAGTTAAAAGCAAAAAATTGCAATATATTTTATGTTTATTATCTTTTGTAACTTTTAATTGTAAATTAAATTACCGGCTAAAAATATAATATATTTTTAATGAGCAACTAAGAAGTTTTCACTTTACTGAAACTTTTTTACATAAATTTAATTTTAAAATATTTTCTACGGGAATATTTAAAAATTATTTAACTATGCTATGTTTGTTGGTATGGTTTTGTCTTGATATTTTAACGTATCTTCTTTTTTAAATTAAATAAAATTTATTGTTTCTTATTTCATCAACACTTTATTAGATTTTGAAGAATTTATTTCAGTTAACAATACTTTAAAATATCACTTACAAAACATTTTACTTTGCTACTCAACATATTGTTAAGTTTTATAAGATCTATTTTATTTCACAATACTCAAAATTATTACAAGAATATTTAAAAAAACATTTTGCTTAATATTTTTGTATGGGTTTTCTTGTTATTTAAGAGTCTTCCTTTTTAACATTTGTATATTTTGGAGTTGTTATCTCTAGGTCAATTACAGGTTGACGTGCATCAACTTATTATTTTTTAGTTTGATTTTAAATAAAGTTTGAGAATGCTACATTTGTGGTTGCATTTCTTTCTATAAGTCTTTTTTATATTAAACAAAGTTCATTGTTTAAGTTTCAATCAAAATTTTATTACGTTTCATATCATTTATTTTATTTAACAATAATTTTAATAATATACATATGTTTTTATTTCCATTTTAGATTTTTGTGGTTAAAAATTGTATGCAAATGATAAGAAATTTACTATATTTTGGACTTCTTTGTCACAAGATCCATGTTACAGTTAATATGAAAAATTGGCTTTTCAATTTCTTGATAAGCTAATGCGCTTCCCATACGGGGTGCAATCGATAGTTATTACACCCATCAATTCTCATAGTTTCTGCAATACTCTGTTGGTGAATCAAGTCGGTAAGACTCGCTATCTAATTTACTAAATACAAACAGTTTTATGTGCTGCAAAGAACGAGTAAATGGCATTTAAAAATTACACAATAAGAACAAGTGCAGATTCATAGGATGTATAATCATCTCAATGGTTAATTTGGGTCTCTGGGAAGCATTCTTAAAATTTAAATCTCCATGATGATCTATATGCGGTTTGGCATTATCTTATTATTATTTTTCAATTTTTCATAAAACCTCAAATCGGACATTTATACCTACTACGTCTAAAGTAGATGCATGCAAGCTATATTTCTCACACTGGTGGATGCAATTTTATTTAGTAATTAAAAGTCGTGAATGCAGTTAAAAATGTCGGTGCATGTTTGTTTGTTTGTCAAGCGATTTGAAAAGTGTAACAAATCATGTAACGTACGTTGGAGATATTCTAACGTACGAATTTTCGTAACAATAGGATGAAGGGTTAAGAAGAGACTTGAACCCTATATATATATAAGATATATAATGTGCAAGGGTTGCATATTATATTCGAAAGCAAAAACGCTTTAGAGAAAAAAAAGTTCGTCTATTGTAGATCAATGACTGATTTATCGTCGTTGGTAAAAATCTGTGCGCTCATCAAGCGCAATCGATCGAAATTGCTACTGTGGGAACGCAAAAGACAAAATTGCCAAAACTAATGTATAGTGGAACGTCAGGCCGCTTTTTTGGCGTGGAGGCGAGAGATTGAAAGTTGCTGTCGTAAGTATGAGGTTTTGATATTAATGAGTACGTGCGCGACTGGACGGCGGTCACGTGATGAATGGCCTCTTACAGAGGGTTAAAGATGACGTTTTAATTACTAAGAACTGTCCACCCCTAAAATTAATCAAATCCATTAATTAAATGGCGATTAGATGGCGGAAAAACACGCTTTTTCGGATAGGTCAGCAGTGCATGGTTAACTAGCCTGCCAACAAAAAATGTATTTTAAATATGAAGAAGAAAAAAAAGGGGGAGAAAAGGCGCCACTCTCAAAGGTGTACGCCATGTCAAAGTTCAAACTTGACCACTGGTCAAGTATAATGTCCTTATTAAAGTGGTAATAATGGTAAGGAGTTCAAAGGGGAAACCTTACAGTGCAAAGTTTAAACATTCCCACTTTATTTCCTCATCCTCATCGAAAAAATTCGTTGAAATATGTTTTGTTTTCGCAGCACAGCGGTGGTGGTAACGCCAACGGCCGGTGGAGAACTTTAAGCCGCTCAAAAACTTTAATTACCAAACGGAGGACAAAGCATTTTAGCTTTTTTGCTGTCAGTTATAGATGCATTAAATTTCTCATCTTATAGAAAGGGGTGAAGCAAATCATCCCTCAGCGCGCACCGCATCACACACACACACACATAAGATGATATGATTTTTAGTCAGTTGTATTATTGAAGGGGCCCTCTTCTCTTCTCATGTGAGCGATCTGTGAATAGCATGGAAAACCTGGGTGTCCCTGCATTAGCTGCCTGATTAATTATTAACTCCACCAAAAAGCCGTGACATTTTCAAAGTTTGCCCTTTAATAATGAACGGAGATGGAACGCAGAAATAACAACCCTCGCACAATGTTCATCTACTTACTCTCGCAGCTCAATATTTTAATATAGAAATGCATGATTTATCATACAAAAAATCGAAACGACAACATTTTCCAATCTACTATGTGGTTTAGTAAAAAGGGGAATTTTTCGTCTGTTGTTGTCAATTTTCCTACTTTGTTCGCAATCACTCCAACTTTTTGTTTTTCCGTTTTGCTTTTAGTAACAACAAGGCGATATAATTAATGCAAACTATAAAATCCATTTTTGGTGGTGCCGTTTTTTAACTTCGCTGTAATAAAATACATGATTGATTCAATGTCGTAATAAAAACGATGACATGAAATTCATACATGCTATAAAATATTGAGCTTTGGATATTTGAATTTATCACATTTTTTACGCATTTTACGCCAAAGTAAATTTAAATTATATTTTTACGAAAATATTTGCGAGTAATAACTAAATTGCGTCAAGCAATAATTGCTTAAAAATTATAAAGTGGGAGTTTTGTTGTGAGAATTAATTAAAGCAATTAAACAACAAGAAAGTTTAGTTCACTGTTGTTGCAAACAAATATATTTTCATTGTTTTATCAAAATTAACGATAATTTTTAAATACATACAGGAATTCCTCCCCCACAGTACGGTTAAGTGGTTCTGCTAATATGTCGTACTGTTTGATTGGAACTAATCGGAGCATGTGTAAGTGAAACACCATAGTAAATTTCAGCAAATTTATATACCATACGTTAGCATATACTTTTGATGGGCAGTTTTTGTAAATTTTTTAAATGTTTTCTTTAAATAAACGTATAGGTATATCTAACATTTTGTAAATGTCATTATTTGTGTATTAAAGAAACGCTGCCGTAGATGACTTGTAACATACTAAATAACTTTACAGATATTGCACCAATATATTGAATCATATTGAGAATAATATTGATCAATGTATTCTGTATTAAAACATATGTATGCTGGGTTATAGGAACCTTTTAGATGGATGTTGCTTTTGTAGTAAAAAGTCATATTACATCATATATCTATGTCTGATTTTGGTCATATTCTATTTTTTTCATTCCAATGTTCGCAGGATATCTAGAAGGCAATGTCTTGCAAAAGGTGGCTTTTAATCTTTATCATAAAAAAGCAATAAATTGCATAATTAGGTACTTCTATACTTTCATGTTAAGTTTAAGAAATAATATCGTAGTAATGAAATGAAAATGTTTTTAAAGTTAGGTATTAATTTTTTGTATATTTTGATATAAATGCTGCAAAAACCAAACATCGTATTATGATTTTGTTGTGATAAAACTTCAATACTAAAGATAATAATTAGAGTCATTCTTCAATCATGAAAGAAAATCCAATTTACATTTTTTAATTTTTGTTAAAAATCATTGAAGAAATAAACGAAGTATTATACTCTTTGAATGATAAAAGAGTTTTGTACTAAATTTATACTTCTAGCCTAAAAAATATTTCAGAAACAATATTTACCAACAATAAACTACAAACTAAATCAATATGCGTTGTGGGAGAATAATAAAATTGAGGTATATTTATAGTAGCTATTTATACTGTATAATTATATAGAAACAATAATGTTTTCATTGGAATTAAATATACGCAACCCCAACAAGATAATTTGGAAAATAAATTTGAAAATTTACGCAAATCGTCGAGTGCATCAGTTGGATGGATACTTGAAGGAGAAGAGGGAAGACGCGCAAAAAAGTCGAAGGGAAAAATTTGCAGTTTCGTTGATAGGCTGTAAGAATTGTGTCATTAATGGGGAAGCCGTTGAAAGAGTGACCGCTATAAAATGTTGTTTTTTATGACATCGTATAAAACGCATGTTTCTTGCTTGTTTACTTCTTTCATGCCTGACGGATGATAAAAGACGCAACCCTCGACACCTTTATGTAATTGAAAAACTTTATTTATTGTCGAATTGTTAATAACGCCATTTTATGTTCGGAAATAATTCTTACCAACCGCACATTTTTATACAAATTTAATCATCGATCTACATTTTTAACACATCACGCCGCTTTTTTACATATTTATTATTATTAATTATTTATGCATATTGTGTGTGCTGTTTTTGCATCGATAGTACGGAAAGTGTCATAGGCAAAATGTAAGCCATTTATCATTCGCTTCGAGAAAAACAGGCGGAAGAAAATGTGTGTGTGTTTGCATTTTTAACTATTCGATAAAAAATAATGCCGAATATCATTTAATGATAGATCGATTTTCATTCATTTCAGTTTTTAATATGCGGGAATAAACTATACGAGTAAAAATGTCTTTAAAAATAAAGTGTCAATTTCAGCTATCCATACAAAGCACCCAAAATTGCCTATTGATCCTTTAGAAATGCCATCCACTTCTAAATCATTTATATATATATTTATAAATATTGAACACATTAAAGTAATTCTCTAAAAATTTATCATCTTTTCTTGACGTTTATTAATAATTGATTTAAAACTATTTTGAAAACCTACACGTTTATCGGAGATTCATCTTAGATTAATATTATTGATATTTATAATAAAATTTTTTAATAAATGCACATTTTGACTCCATTAATAATTATCATTTTAAGTTATTGAATAATTAGTATATTAAATTACAGAATATTTTTTTAATTATTTGGTACAACAGAATAAACATTTACAGAAGATAAGTAATTTAAAAATATACCTATATTTTATATTTAACAATTTAAACCAAATCTAATGTATTTAAAAATTGCTTTTTATGAGATAATGGACTTTAGGGCAAAATAATCTTATTTTAATTGATTGGACAGTTTGTTGAAAAATGCAAAAAAATAGTTTAATTGTGTCCACTTCTATATTTTTTTCAATTAATATTATTTTCCTTATTTACTGCATGGAAAATATTATTTAGTCAAAACAATTTTAAATTTTTGAATCAAATGGATTGTAAAAAATGAAAACTACTGAATTATTCAGTTTCACAATTGTAGAAAATTGTTGGTTGGGCTTCGAATAGCATTACTACAAATTAAAACATGTTTCGAGATAAGATTTATAAATTAACCCTTTGGTGCTCTGAAATTTTTGTAACAATTTGAATGTTAAAAGAAGCAAACAAGCAATTTCGGTTAATAAAGCCATTTATCATGGAGTCCAATCATGGGCCTTTAAAAATTGTAGAGCAGCAAACGGCGCACCAGGAACCAGGATGAAAAAAAAGGTTTTTCGAAAATTTATGCAAACGAGCTAGTTACAAGTATCGAATGTCCTGATAAGCAAACAACAAAACGAATTAAAATGCAATAAAGTGCGTCCTCTACAAACTTAACGTTCCCTTTAACATATCTATATATACATACATAAATATACACGCACAGATTTTTTTTATTTCGCAATAATCCATGGCATATGTTAGACCAATGGTCACAATATAATTTATACGCTATATTGTTACAATCCTTTACTAGGAAGGGACCCTTGCAAGACTCCGGAGGCCAATCGGAAATGTCCAGTTTTTTGATTTAGGTCATATTAGGAGTCGGAAAAAAGATTACGTTTCAATTCAGTACGTTTAAGAAATTGTTACAATAGAATGGACGTTACTATTTCATTTTAAATGCAGGACTAGCGCAACCAACACACACAGACACAAAAAACTCATTTTTATGTCCACTTTATTAAGAACAGCCACCAAGAAAAAAAACTGGAGCTGAATTCTTAACGGTTTCGATTCAACGCACACACAAAAACAGATAAACTGAAACACTTTAATGCCAACAGAAAATCCGCAATCTTACACTTTTAAACTACAATATTATTTATCTATTTCAATATATTTTGCAAATTACATTTATTTAAATTAAGTTAATGATTTACAATAATAGTGTAAATTCTTTTATATATAAACTAGAGTACGATTTTTTAAAAATAATTTTGCTATATATAATGTCTGTAATTAATATTAATTCAATTTTGAATCTTTTGTATTAACTAAATATTGAAAAAAATAGTGAAGAAAATTGTTGGGAATGTGTCTTCGAAATCATTCAACGTACTGAAATTTCACACAAAAACAGATAAACTGAAACTGAAACACTTTAATTGCAAACTGAAAATTCTTAATTATAGACTTTCCAAGACCAATATTGTTTATTTATTTTTATTTATTTGGCAAATTTTATTAAATAACTTCAATTTGAATTTGAATCTCTTGTATTACCTAAATATTTAAAATAGTGTGCTTATTAGTTTCATTAGATTGTTGGCAACTTGTTTGAAAATTCATTGAACGAAATGATAAGATAATAATGAATGATTCACATTAATAGTGCAAATTATTCTACATCTACGTTCATTATTTAAAGTAGCAAGTATATATTAAAAAAGTAATTAAAAAATGTGTTTAATAGTTGAGAAGATTGTTGCGAACTAGTCTGAGAATTCATTCAACGAAATGAAATTTTTTAGAATGTATAAAAATATTATTTATGGTTGTTTTTAAATAATTTATCCTTAGTAATAAAATGCAACATTGTTGTCCGCGTTGTCTATGAGTTGTTTTTTTAATAAATTTCGTGTGGACTAATTCAATTAGTTGGAAATGACTCTATTATTAATTTGTCGTTAATAAATTACATAAATATGTAAATTTTAATGTTCCATAAATAAATTCAAATCGCTTAAAAGCGAATGCAAATTTTTAAATTCACTGCGTTAAAAGTAGCATGTGATATAGAAATGTCATTTATTAATGAATCTACCTGAAAAATGCCAGCACAACAACAAATCGCATAAAATTTTAATATGCTAAATTCGCTATTGCAAAACATGCTTATTTTAATTAGATTTTCGGTATGAAAGCGCATTCAAATTGTAAAAATTGCGCTCAAGTAGTTTTGATTTAAACATAATTTGCATACTTTAGTAGGGGAAAGGCAGGGCACCAATGAATAATAAATTAGCCAAGATATTAACTCCCTTTTAAAGACGTTTCAATAATAGAAACTATACGGACGACGGACGTTTGTCGGAAATTATTTATTTAATTGTCTGAATTTTTCTGAACGCGCATACATTTTTTATCTTAAAATGCATGTCACTCGAAGCGGAGTGACAATCGTTCGATGTACGATGTTGACAATGTCAGTTTGACAAGACAATGATATATCGGTCGTAAAATCTAACCCATAAGTTTTAGATAACTGTTGGTTTGCTGCTGCAAAGAGGGGTTTTCGGTTTTGGATTCGTAAACCCTTTTTGTCGACTTATTGCAACTTTATTTAGTGAATAATTTGCTGAAACTACCTGAATTAAATTTTTAATTTATTGTCTGTTGTTATTGTATGTGTATATGTATATGAAATTTACGATTGGGTCGTAGTATTTTTTTGCTTGCTAAATAATTTCATGTGTAATTCAAGCCTATTATTAGGCGGAGGCAGGCGAAATAAGATAGGTCATGATTAAAAACGGATGATGTCAATATTTTCATAGATAAAAAGGTAGGAGTCATTATACTATGCAGGAACTATTACAGGTAGCAAACTATATTTGTATGGTTTATAGAATTTTTTTAAAAGAAGTTATAATTCTATTCTTTTCAAACTTTTACATTATAGCGCTTTGCAATGATATAAATTTAGATTGTTGTAAATAATCAATAGATTAACGTATTTTTATATCAGGTTTGTTAACAAGAATTGTTAGAATAATATATTATTTAGCTAAATTAAATAGTTAACTCATTGACAGATTTGATATATTTTAGAGATATTGGAGGTTACATAATTCCAGCTTTGAGGAGATTACTTTGGATTGCATCATATATTTCAATTTTTTAATTATTGTTACAAATAAAATTATATAACTAGCTAATTGCTGCGAATTTTAGAATTTTTTCGAATTTTACTTCTGACTGGTATTCTTTGAAAAACCCTCATAATCCACTTTTGTCTGCGATATGTAATGTTCTATAATATGACTATTATATTTTATATAAAAGTAATACTTAATTATTACTGTACATCTTAAACTATTATTGCAGGTTTTAAAAAAGAAGCAGTCACATATTTATTTTAAAACATGCAATGGAAATTCATATCTAAATGCTTAATTTAGAAACTTAAATTATATTTTATTATATTCCAACATAATACTAAATATTAATTTATTGCGATTGCTTATTTATATCTATTTTTAAAAATTAGCGTGAAGTATATCGAAATTTTTATTAATAAATAATGCGAAAACACACAATTATTTATGATAATCTACAACCATTTGAATAAAACTTTTTTGTGTTAAAAAATTGCAAAACTTTTTATAGATGTCAGCACACAATTAAATAATTCAAAATCTAAAATTAGATTTTCGTGACAGGGATTATTTGTAAAACATTATTATATGGAAATTAATTATATTTTATCATTTAATATTGTTTAAAAATAGAAATAAATACATATAAGTTGCGCTAACTAAGAATCGTCGCATTATAATAGAAAATTATCATCGATTATACTTCGCCTATAAAACCGTCTTCGAACATATATCTTGATTAGATAAAATACTTGAGAAAAGCTATTCATTACTAAGTGGAATCAATTTACCACTTTTCTAAATAGATCGAATAACATCTTACAGGTAGTAAGCGAACGAAGTGGCGAATGTAAATAAATTTTCGCCCTCCATATATGCCGCCGTTGCCGCCACAATCAACATTAATTCAAATAATCAACTAATCATTGATTCAATTGAAACGCAAAGTACGAGATCGAAAGTTGTTGCACACAACACAACGCATTTGATAATAATCGTATTTCACTTGCAATTTACTTTACAAGCGCTAAACATTTGTTTTGCCCTTCTACAACGATAATGCCTAGGTATTGATTTGATTAGATAGTTTACTTTAAAGTTTAGTTTACGACCATTTTATGGTATATATTTTGGAAGGATGTAAAATTATTAACAACTCAATGCGCCGCTCAATTTTCTCTCATCCAAAAATGCGCTCCTCTATAAAATGCACGAGCTTTTTTACAAGCCGAGTATTTAGCATTAAATGAAATGATAAAAAAACAAGTTCTGAATTATTGAAAATTGGAAACGTTGCAAGTTGCATTTAAAATTTTATTGCAATATTTTATATATTTTAACTTGGATTCTTATCAATTTTCTCATCAAAAAATGCAAAAGCTTTTTTGCAACCCTAGTATTTAATATTAAATGAAATAAAAAAACAAATTATGAATTAATTATCGAATATTGGATATGTTGCAAGTTGCATTTTCTATTTTGGTTAAAATTTTATTGCATTATTTTTTAAATTTTAACAAAAGCATATTTTAATTTGTGTTTTCATTAATTTTTTCATCTAAAAATGTGCATTTTATAAATGCACGAGCTTTTTTACAAGCCGAATATTTAGCATTAAATGTAATAAAAACAAACAAATAATGAATTCTTGAAAATTCAAAACGTTGCAAGTTGTTCATTTTCTATTTTTGGTTAAAATTTCATTGCATATTTAAATAAAGTTGCGTTCTTATCTAGCCGACTGTTAAATATGAGCTCGTCTATAAAATGTATCAGTTCCAATTTGTTTCGGATGGAAATGCCAGAAACTATTTGTTAGTTGAATTGTATTGGTGCGACGATAAATTAAAAATCAATTTGTTGTAAAATTCGCAAAACAAGCACGACGGCAAAAAGTTGTATTTTTTATTAACTTAAAAACGTATACGTGTATTTATGTAGTTGCAGCAGCTCTACTACTGTTTTTAGCTTTGTTTTATTTTATTATTGCAGCAGTTGAGTGCAACAAATAACAATGCATAATGGGCAAAGTTTATTTTCAAATAATGTAAACTGTAACTTCGGTAAAGTTTAAATAATTACAACATGGTTTTAATTATATAAATTATGTAATATTGCTAATTATTATCGCATGTTATATTTAAACATAAATTAACCTTCTAACAAACGTTTTTATATTGCTTCTATGAATATATGCAATTAGTAAATTTAAAAAATTGATTACACAGGAAACGCATCATCCAAATTTTATAGTAAACATGAACAAAAGATTTTATTAACTTTGCAATAAAATATTTATTTAGTACCGATATCTAAAAATAGTTACAAACGAATAATTTGCTTACATATAAAAAATTATGTTTTAGTAAACCTGTGCCAAAATTTTCCAGATTTATTAAACTATTTAAAGATTATTAAATTAAATTAACATCAACCATTTTAAAAAGTAATCTGTTTTTTGTCAAATATTATTACCTATAAGATGTTAAGATATGTCTTAAGTTGAGTTTATTGCCTCTATGATGAGTAAAATCATTAAAGAAAGATAGGAGTACTTTTTGTCAATGTTTGAAAGTAAGTTTTCCATTCAAAGATCTTGCTTTAAAAATTCTCCAACTATTCAATTTATCTAATCAAAATTATTATTCAATGAACTAAAAGTTTAGTAGCTCTAGCTTGACGATTATGATGTAGGTATTCAAAAACCGAAGTAGATTTTAGATTACTTAAGTTTAATTAATTTATTAATAGATTTTTTACGCAAAAAAATGTGGAGTTGTAAATTGAAAGGATAAAGCGATTTAATTTTATGGTGAAAATCTCATCGTACACAAAGATGCCTTGCATCAGCACGTATGTAAGATGAACATCGGACAAAAGGGCTGACCCTTACCCCTAAAATCCTACTTTTGATTAGAATTTAATTGATCAGTGGATTATTAAACCTTATACTATCCACGAACCCTTATGATTAGTGTAAACTAAAATACCGGAAAAAACTCGCCTAAGCAAACAAATGTTGCGAGCGCAAAAAAACGAGCGAGCGATGGTGGTTGGTGATGGTGGCGGCGCACGACACACCCGATGCCATTTAAGATTTTATTTTTAATTACCAATTGGGCGGTGTTAGATTTAGGATGGTAGTTTAGCAGCGAAAGAATGACCTTTGCCCATTATGGGAATCCAATTAACTGCCTCATATGTCTGTTCGCCGGGGATTACATTCCGTTTTTAACAGTACACTTCACCTGGATTAAGTATTTATTTCTTTATTGCCCGCCACTCGTGGATTAAAAATACGAAACGCGCGGCACGGCAAAAAATTTATCGTGGTGGTGGTGGTGGTGCTGTGTGTGTGCGAAGGGCGAGGAGACGATAAAAAGTGCGGCGAGATTGTCCGCACAAAGCCATCAGCCTAACAGAGGAAAATCTGTTTGCATTCATAAATTGCAACGAAAATTTAATTAAATATCAAAACAATTCCTCAATTTAATTCATTTATTGTACTTGCTACTATTAATTTAATTGAATACATTGTTGTATACAACTCTATTGATATTTGAATATCTTATCTGAAAATTTGTTTTCCTTAACTTCTCGAAAGACACTTACAAATGCCACCATCATCATTATAAAGCCGAAAAGTTTCCAAAGATTAAACATTTCTTCGTTTGGAAATCGGGAAAAGTTTTTGTAGCCACATTTAGAGTCTATCGAAACTAAAACATTTCTTCGTTTACAGCTGTTTTTTTAAAACGCGCAACATTTATAAACTTCATTAAGCCTTAAAATAAGCGTTTTAATTTTTTTAACATCGCTTTATACATTTTTATTAACTTGTAAAGTGGCGAATGTAATGATAGGTACTTACATTATTTATTTTCATGCAAATTTAGTCTGCATTTGTTAGGACTGGCTTTTTTAATCGCTAGTCAAATGTCGCAATTGAATATTAATACAGTGGAATTGATCAATAAAATTATAATTATTAGGATTTTGATTATCATTACTTCATAATCATTGCCATTTATAAAGATTTTTTATGATTATAAGTTAAAGTGCCATATATTTAATAGAGATTGTAGTCAAATATTACTTCGACTTAACTTTAGATCATAGAAACAGCGATTGAGAAACAGAATGTTCGAGAAAATTTGAAGTTCAGGGTTAACTACAGTTTGAAAAACTATCCCTTGGGATTTTAGCTTAAAAATTTAGCATTTTATGAATTTATATTTGCGCATTTCACTGATTTAGTAGTTATGCTTCTATTTAATTTATATTTAACATAGTGTCAACTAGAACTAAGCTTTTAGTCAATTTTAAATTTAACCTTAGAACATATTAACCAGCGATAGAAAAAGCTAAATTTTAAGGAAATTTGAGGTTCAGGGTTTACTACAGTTTGAAGAATTACTTCTTGGTAGTATAGTATAAAAATTTAGCATTTTATGAATCAATTTTTGTTAATTTAACTAATTTTCTAGTGAAGCTTCTATTTAATTCAAATTTACTATAAAGTTAACTAAAACTGAGCTTGTAGTCAAATATTATTACGACTTAACCATACGTCACCTTAATCCGCAATTGAAATACAGAATTTTTAAGTAAATTTGAAGTTCAGTATTAACTACAGTTTGAAAAAAGCATAAAACTTAGCATTTTATTAATCAATTTTTGTCTATGTAACTAATTTTGTAGTTAAGCTTTTATTTAGTTCAAGAGTTAAATAGAACTGTGCTTGTAGTCAAATATTTTAGTTCTACTACTTTTTCTTAAGTCATCTCAACTTAAAGTAATTCATGGTCAACTACAGTTTGAAAATACTACATTTTAGTATTGTTGGTTTAAAAATATTAGCATTTTATGAATCAATTTTTGTGTATTTAACTGATTTAGTAGTGAAGCTTCTATTTAATTTTAATTAAAACTATTCTAATTAGTTTTGTAGTTGTGTAATTTTAAATTAGTTGTTAATAAGGAATGAAGTAATCGAGTTGTTGAATATTTCACATAAAACACGCTTGAACAAGTATAATAATAAGTTTATAGTGTGGCAACGTTTCTATTTTTATGTGAGTATCTGTCAAATGCAGACGAAATACGAATATATTGCGGCTGATATAAAATATTGTTATTTATAAAATAGAAGGATTCGCTTTTTTGTTTGTAGATATTGGGTGAATGAATGAATATATATAATTAGTAAAATTTTAAATTGGAAATTGAATGGCAGATGAAATGAGAGAAAAATACGCGGGCTGAATGATTTATTAATTGCATTTTGCATGAAATTAAAGTTATTTAGAAATGTATTTTATTGGATTTGGTTAAGTTGTATTCGAGTCCCAATTCCATAATAATCTGAACTCGCAGTCCAACAATAAATCCGGAATCATAGAAGTTCGTTAGTGGGAATTGTCCTCCTCTCCCGCACGGC
This sequence comes from Adinopsis sp. GC000173, assembly GCA_030264715.1. Taxonomy (NCBI): domain Eukaryota; kingdom Metazoa; phylum Arthropoda; class Insecta; order Coleoptera; family Staphylinidae; genus Adinopsis; species Adinopsis sp. GC000173. The sequence continues at coordinate 21,267 of JARJDW010013625.1, forward strand.
CGTAATTCATTTACGACCGGATTTACATGCATAGAACTTAACCTATTCGGACAACAGAGAAATTAAATTCAGCAACCAGTGCTGCTACAGTATAGTTCCTGTAATGGGCATTTGCTTAACAAATACGGCCGGAGCGTGCCCGGAGTATAAGCGATGTCTTCCCGGAGCAAACAGTCTCTGGGGACCAAGCACTACAGTGCATCGATGCAGAATAACACACCATGTTGCTTTTGGATGCACTTAATTTATGCCATTCTCGGCAACCTCACCTCGTTGCCCAACATATTATCAGCGAAACTAAAACTTATCTTTACCCAGCAATTGCTTTTAATCCATATTACACCTTTTCAACTATTGTTTGTTTCATATTTAATTAAATTTTCTATGCTATTTTATGAATTCGCGCAGATTTTACAACGTATACACATACACACACATATATTTCGCCTCCCCCGTTCCGGCCGCCACGCTCACCAACCACCACCACCACTGCCACCCCCCTTCATAATCTCACCCTTTATGCTTTTAATGATAAATTCCGAATGTTTGCTATCTGACTACTTACATATGCAACTAATCTTCTAATTAAGATGATTCAATTAATGTTTCTTTTCAAACACACAACCATTAAGATACAAATTGAATAAAGTGGGCGGTTTTCTTAGCGATATGTAAATTAATTTGCATAAATTTAACTATGCGTTTATATTATGTATTTTCATTGCTACTACTACTACTACTACTACTATTCTTATGGATATTATACTACGATTGTGTTTCAACAAATCCATATTAAGCATTTTTTGTCATAGAACAACATTTTTTTGCAATTGTGTCCACTTCTGCAATGTATTTACATTGATTTTATTTCCCTTAAAGAATACTCTTATTCACTCAAATTGTTTTTAATATTTTTGATGACTAGATTGAATTTTGCAGTGACATATTACAAAATAAACATTTTTGCTAATCTTAAAATAGAAAAGGCGAAATTAGTCAATAGGTTTGTTTTTTATTCCACTGAACATGAACATATGTTCATGCACATGAACTTATGTGCATGAACATGTTTCCTCTATGTGCCGTTGGTGCAGTGTGGCGCTGTGATAGT
>JARJDW010013640.1:0-51576 GCA_030264715.1 Adinopsis sp. GC000173
AATATAGAATAGATTTTTACCTGTCTTCTTGTTGCGGTTTTTGACTAGCAAGCAACAATTGATTCTGCAACACTTTCAATTCTTCCTGAAACCTTGCAGCAGCTAAACTATGCTCGTCACGGTCCTTCTTCAATAACGCCTGGTATTTTAACAATAGCACTTCTTTCTCGTTAATGATCGCCTTCAAATCATTAATTTGAATCTAAAACAAAATATGCATTTCAATATATCATGCTACTTTAAATAATGCTTCAATTACTTTGAATTGTTCCTGACTCGTTGAATTTGCGTTGTGCACCTCCTTCTTTTCTTGCAATTCGATAATGTGTCGTTCATAGAAAATGATTTGGCTTTGTTTGTCGCCGAGCTGTTGTCGAAACAGGTTCACATTCATTTCCAATTCGGCGATTTTTGTTTTTAGCTCCATTATCAGTTTATCCTTGATGTCGCATTGTTCATTCTTCGATACGAGTTCCTTTTCCAGCTTTACAACATTTTCATTCACTAAATCATCATTTGAAACTTGTTCGAAACTTGTTTGTATTCCAATGCAATTATTGTCTTGTACAATGGCTTGAATTGCAATGGATGAAAATGTTTTATTATTATTACTATTATTATTATTATTATTATTAATATTATTATTGCTTGTAGCATTATTGGCATTATTAGTGACACTCTTCTTATTTTCAACCTCATCTCTAATGTGATTGTAATTAAATTCTAACAATTCTTTCTCCAAACCAATTATTTGTTCCTCTTGCTTATTAATTCGTTGCAATGCTTCATTCAATTGCATTTCCTTAAATTCAGCCTGTCGTTTCAAGCGAATTTGCATTAATTCATGATTGGATTTATCGTTAAACCATTGTTGTATCAATGTCATACTATCCCCACCTTTGCTACCAAGTAACTCATCATATAGCTTGCTTTTTGCGTCATTTTGCTGTTTTGAAACTAATAAATCATGTTCATGCGTTTCAATCTGACGCAACTTTTCATAAATTTCTTGTTTTTCATTGTATATCTCAACAATTTTATCAAAATATTTTGTTTGTGTTGTTAATGGTACACAACCAAAGTATTGCTTGCGTTGCTGTTGTATAATTTGTTCTAAATTCCTAAAATTAATAATAAATTTAAAATAAGTTTTAAATTGAACTTGATGCAACTTAAGCATTGACTATTAACATGTAGATGGCAGAACAGGTAACTTCTCCGCCACAAAACTACTAAATATATTTATATAGGAGTTTTTGCCAGCTGGAAACAGCCTTCTTTGTCTAGGGGAGCAGAGTTTCCAATGAACGTATAGTGAGGCCGCTCATGCTGACACCCTAATTATTTCGCACCCATTTGTTAATTAACTTAACAAGTGAGTAGCAATTTTTGGATGGCCCTTTTACCTTACAAAGGGCTTTAATCATATAATTAATTAATTACTAAATTAAAAGTTTATTACCTGATTTTTCGTTCATCCGTCAAGCCTTTAAATTCCAATTTCCTTTTCGCCTCTTCGGATTTATTGCAATTTTCAACATTTTCCTCTTTATAATTATCGAATTCAACTTGCAGCAATTCATATTTCCGATTATTCTCCGCTTCCGCTGTGCGAGCAATCACCACATCGGAGGATAATCGCGCAATTACAGATTTATCATCGCTTTGCGCTTGCAAATCGACAATTTGATGTTTCAAGCTTAAAAAGTGATATTGTTCTAAGCTCTTTTGCAATTTTATATCCTCGCACTCTTTGGTTTTTATCTGCAACTTCTCCGTGAGCGCCTTAAATGCAGCTATATTATTTTCCGAGTTATTTAACAACGTTAGATATTTATTTTGCAAATCTTCGTACGTATTTTCATCGATAATATTCACTAACTTATTTTCAAGCAATTTAACATTTTCTTGCAACATTAAATTATTTTGAATGATCTCAGAGTTATATTTTTGGAGCTGCCTTGAACGTTCCTCTGATTTTTCTAGTTGCTCCTTTACTAATTCATATAAACTATTTGTATGATTAGCACGCTGGCGTTCTTTTAACTCATTTGCAGTTACTTTATCCTCCTCATCACTATTAACTAACTGTTGTAATTCTTCTTTTTCGGTGGTTAATAAAGCAACTTGCTTTTTAAGCAATTCCAACTCGTTCATATTGAAATTTTTTACTTCATCGATCGATGCCATCAATTTACGCTCCTTAATCAATAAGTCATCATAGTCGGCTTGCAATTTATTCAACTGCGTTGACTTAACATAAATATTCGAGTTTTCATCACTTAATTTGAGTTTAACTTCTAATTGCATGCACTTTTCATCAACTGCCAATAATTTTTCATCATAACTCAGCTTCGTTTCGGTCAATTCCTCTTGCAACTTTGCTATTTTCTCGCAGTTTTCTTTATCGACGTTCTCCCAGTAAATCAATTTACGGTTCATTCGCGCCAAATCACCGGCTAATTCAACCGCCTTCTTTATATGCGTGTCGCAATCGTTCTTATCATTCATAAGACTTTCAAATGTTTCAATTTTCGTTTGTAATGTTGCATTTGTTTCATCCAGCTCAAATTTTTGTTCTTTTACGTTGGTTAATTCATCTTCCCATTGCGTTTTCTCGTTGATGTATTGATTGTATAGTTTATTGACTTGTTCCTGAACTTTAACAAATTCATCTTTATAATCTTCCAACTTTTTGATTAGATTCGCATTTGTTTCTTCTTCTAAGTGATAATTCTACAAATAATTAATATGTGTCTAAGTATGTGATATTTAGAAACAGTATTGCTAATACTTATTGCATCATTAAAAAACAATTTACATTGTTGACTAATAAGTTACAGCCGTTTTTAAATTCAAAAAGATTTATCTTCTCAAAACAAAACACAAAAAAGTAATTTATGGTATATGGTTGCATATAGTTGCTTCCTCGGACAAAAAATATCGTATATATATTTTTAAAGTTGTCGAATTAATGTCTGATTAATTTTTTCTTTTATATAAAAATTATATATATTGGTTAAAAAAAATTGTAACTAATTATTAATTGAAAAAAAGTTTATACAACACTTACTTTCAAGACGTTTAGTAGATGCTTATTCAAATTTAAGAATGAGACCGCATTGCAGGATTCTTCATCAACAATATTCTGATCGAGCACCTGCAAATCTTTCGACTTTTCCAATTCTTCGCGCGTTTGCCGCAACTGCTCCCGCAATTCAGCATTCGTACCCTGCAAAGTATGCAATTCGGCTTGCAGACGCATTGCTGGGTGGTACCAGCCAGCTACATGTTTAACATCCAATGCTCTTAATAGTTTCTCCAGCGTTTCTGATTTAATCACACAAGTACTTGTTTCTACAAATAAGAATAACATTATTTAAATCTTTTCTTAAATGGTACAAAGTTGCAGTTACAGTCGTACAAACATTTGTTCGCACGAATTTGCATAAAATTTGGTGATACGTTAGCCAAGAATTTATAAAAATTAATCAAATCGTAGCCTAGTTTCCAATAAAAAGTGACAAATTAAGTAATAATAGAGTTGCGCTTGATAGAAAGACCTTTAATATTTTATTTTCTGAAAAAACCAATGTAACTTCAATCTTCTATTTTCGTGCGAATAAATGCATCACGTAAGAGAGAGTTTTTATCGAATGTAAGTAAGTGCAGCCGAATATAAAATATTATAATACCTTGTTTATTATGTATACTTTCTAAGATTTCATGTAAACCTTTACGCAGCGCATCATTTTCTTCGATAACATCCGCGCTATCAACAGTATCAACTTGATCAATCGACGTTTTTCGCTTAGCTTCCCCCCTTACTGGAGTTTCATGAATTACAGGTATTTCACCCAAATCGCATAATTGCTGCGTTAATTTACTGAGAATTTTATTCAATTTTTGCATTTCCAAACGTTGATTAATCAATTCCTCATCGCATGCCGCCAATTTCGCCTTGTACTCGCCAATCAAACGACGCTCTTTGCGTTGCTGTTGATTCGACATAGCAACGCCGACATATTCGTCCTCGTTTAGGCCCAATCGATCGCGCAACGCTAAATTCTCTTTGCTTAGTTCATTGTTTGCACTTTCAAGCTTATTGCAAGCACGTACTAGATCAGCGATTCGTTTGTCCGATTGCTTCAAATTTGTTTTTAGCGCCATCTCATTCTTTAACAGCTTTTTTACTTCAATATCATGTGAACTTCCATCAATTAGCCGCTCCAAATCATCACTCTTCATGCGAATTAATTCATTCTGATGTTTTATTTCGTCGTGCAATTGCTGGCAGCGATTATGCGACGATTTCAGCTTCTTCTTCAAATCTTTTATGAGTAAAGAGTTGGCATCAATTTTCTGTGTAAACATTTCATTATCACTCGCCAGCTTTTTTAACAAGTTTGTATTCAAATCCATTTCGCGCGTTGCCTTCTCCAAATGCGTTTGCAATTCAATGATTTTTGCATCGCGTCCATTCAATTCGTGTTCCAATTTATTGATTTCATTCAGTGAATCGGATTTGAGCGACAATGAACTCGATGCACGTGATTGATTTAATTGTTTTTCCTTGAGGCGTGCTATTTCATTGTTTTTGTCATCCAAAATTTTCTAAAACACACAATAATTCAGGATCAACTATTGAAACAATTTATAGTTGAAAATTACCTTCCATTCGTCAACTCTAATATCAATTTCCTTTGTGAATTTATTAAATTCTTCCTCGCGTTTCTGTTTATCATTCAATATATCATCAATCTGGGCCTGTAGACTTTCATTCTTCGCTTTCAATTCGCTAACTTGATCTAAATTCAAAGCAATTACATAAATTATACATTTATATGTAAACTATTATCATAATTTACCGTTTACACTTTCAATTTTTATCGTGTACACTTCATTTTCTTCGCGGAATCTAGTTAATATATCGTTTGATTCATTTAATTCCTCGTTTAAAGCAATGAGCTTTGCTCGTAATTGTAAATTATCACCTTCAACATTCTAAAAAACATAACTTTTTAATACATTGCCTGCACGAATATGGTGCGCTAAAATTAACTTCAATGTCAGTTAGTAAACCAGATATTTGATTATTTTTTTGTTGGATGTTATCGATTAGGTCCTTATGCTGATCCTTAATTGCTTCTGAAATATCGGAGTTTGAATCGTCATGATGTTGCTGTTGGATTTCATTCTGCAAATAACTGCGTTCTTGTTCTAAGCTTTTAATGCGTTTATTTAACTAAAATTTAATTAATATTAATAATTTGATATTGTTGGATACAATTTTATTACCTTGTCTAATTCATTCGCATTTTTTTCGATCACTTTATGTAACTTTTTATTTTTCAGCTTCAACTCACGGTATTTGTAGTCCAAATCTACGGTGAACAAAAGTTAAAAAAAAATTTTAATACCAAAGGAGGAGAGATTTTTAATAATAGTTATATATCAATGTTTTGGCTACTAATTTTTAGCTGTCTTTAAGATCCGTATTTTTTGTTAAAGAAACAACCTAATCAAATGTTGACAACGAAGAAATGTATATCATGATGCTGATCAAGATTATTTTTTATTATTCTTACCGTCAATATCTGATTTCTTCGACCGATAGCTAGATGATTCATAATCAGATTCTTTGCGCACTTCATTCTCAGCTTGCTTCACCGCAATCTCGTCCAATTCCGCCAACAATGCATCCACTTGCTCCGATTTGTATTTTAAAATCTCCTGGCAAAGTTTCAGCAAGATTTTGCTGCGCTTGTAGTCAACTTCATTGTCATGTTCGATATCGTACCAGGCGATCGTGTTGAGCAATTCGTCTTTGCTCTCTTCATTTAATGCAGTCGGCGTTAACGATTCGATATGCTTCCAATCCATTATTAATCTATAAAATTACGTTATAAATTACACAGATTCTACACATAAAAAACCTTGGCGATGTTGTGTGTGGCAGTGTTAAGTTTGATTGTTACGCGTTGCATGGCAACGCACTTCTACCAACATAGTTTGTTGTTATTTCAAAGACATTTTTTTCGTTGCGTTTAATTTTTTTTCAAATGCAATAAGAAAGCGAACACAATTGTGTTAATTATTTTTTTATATATCATTTGGTTAATTTTTAACGTAAAATCTTATACAAATTCGTTAAGATTTACGTTATCTTCGCCATAATAGTATTGAAGTTATTTTCAATCTTTCGCAACCGCAATGTATTGTTTTGTTAAATTTTCACGTAAGTATGAGATTATTAATGTTTAATTAAACAGCATTTTCATATTTTGTAGAATATTGTAATTTTAAAACTGCTGATCAATAAGGACGCAAATAACATTAAAGTTCTTTCATATCTGCATATCTATAACTACTATGAGTTTATCTAATCTGGTGTTTGCATCAACTAATTAAAGCTAAAGTTAAGCCCCGTACCACACATACAAGTCTTCCGCTAACACTAATTCTAATAACTTAAATTCATCTTCTAGAATAGTTATGACAATGCGCTTCAGTGTACAGAACATAATTTTTGTATGTGTGATAAGGAGTTTAACTGTAGATTGTAATCATTTAACCACCTACTATATTTGCTAAATTATAGGATACATTGTTAACAGTAACAACAAACTTTATATTTAGAAAAGTAACAATCAAACCATTCAACAAATGAAACATTGGCCAGTTGTAAATATGATGATGATCAAACGACACAAATATACTTCTAATATAAGTATAGTGTGATCATGTATATTATCTATTACTGAACATACACGATATGACTAACTAATTAATTATTTACTCGTAAAATAATTAAGTACAAAGTAATTGGAATTGTGGTTAGAATACATACACCCGTTACCACAAGAATCCGATCACTTTTTTAAACTTATCGCCTTATGGAATACGCGTAAATGTGTACTTAGAGAGTCGTAGTTGGCGTTGTATCATTGAAATAAGGCATACTACTAATTAACTACTAGATATTCGTAGTTGGCGTTGTTTATTCGCTTAAGGTCAATTTCACTTGCAGGTGATATAATTCTTGTGGTAGAGGATGTATGTACTCTCTATTAACACATATATTCGTAATATTATAATTTAACAAATATGGACACGTTCTTAGTGTTTACTTCAGACAGCAATTTTAAATTTTCAATATACTTCAAAGATATGCAATTTTTTAATGATTTTTCATGTATTTAATATAGCAAAGTTAATAGAAAATTACTTAAAAGCGAAAGCTATTGTAATGGAGCCTTTGCAACGCTCCCGAAGAGAATCTTCGGACGAGCCAACTCAGGAGTCGGGATTAACGACGACGGGACAAACGACGGTAACCACCACCTTAACCGATTCCACACCCACCACCACCGATGCATCTACATCGCTCAAAAAGAAATCCATTCTCACCGAATCGACACCTACCACCACCGATCCCTCATCATCGCTCAAGAAAAAATCTCTACAGCTCAGCTACAATATTAAATCGCCGAATTCACCTGACTCGGGCAGCGCGCCGAATATCGCCAAGAGAATGTCGCAACAACTCGGCGAATCGCAGAGTTCCGGCAGCGTTAGCGTATTTAAGATTAAATCGCAAATTGAGAAGATGCCGCAAATGGATCGAATGCCGCAAATTACGGAAGATGCAAAGAAGAAGCTGGGACCGGAAGATTCTTCAACGAGCCAAAGGAAGAAACAGGGGCCGGAAAGCAAATCAACCACGACCGAGACCATACGTGAAAAATCATCAAAATCAACAAAATCGGTGGCCAGTATAAAGCAGCAGAAGTTGGTGGTGATTGAGGATTCGGTAACAAATAAAACTATTATGGTTAATCCAGATTGTTATAAGCAACTAGTAATTGATTATATTTATGAACAAGCTCAAATACCAAAAGCGGGTAATTTTTAATATTTGTTGCTATATTTACAATACGTTAATTCTTATAAAATATTTATTAGTTATAATGGATTTGGCTGATGAGAATGGTTGTTTAATTGGTATTGAAACCCTACAGGCCTGTGATAAAGCTTCGCTACTCATGGACCATAAACGAAATTATGTAGTAATATTCCACGAACGTAATTTGCTTCTATTTTTTATTTGATTTTCTTTCCGTTAATACAACACTTATTCATAGATGCTCCAAATGGTACACTAACATATATCGAACCTATGATGTATAAAATTAATCGACAGGATGCTGATTTCTTGGTGCGCTTTCACAGAAATAATCCAATATTCTCTACCTACATAGACAGGGATAGAATTGGCAGCTTTTCGGTAATGGTTAAATAATAATAATAAGAATAATAAAGAAAATAATAAACTTACTACTATTGTTTTCTTTTAGAAATCTATCAATTCAAGTAAGAGAGTGCGTCAAAAATCAATATCGAAGAAAAGTGTTTCAACATTTTAACATATATATTATTGGTATATAGTCGTTAACTAATGGGGTCCTATTTTAGTATAATAATATTTTGTTAAAACTAAATCCCGTTGTATGTGTAACTTGAGGTAGTCCTAATAAAAAAAAGAACAAAATTTTCAAAGTAATTACTTATCACCATATGATATACTTTACTGATATATTCTTAGATTTAAATATTATATTTTCTCTTCCTCATTGTTCCAGTTTACACTGGGTACTTTAATACCTCTCGACACTGTTCTATAATTTTACTGTACTTGTTTTTAGTCCCCATTCTTTTTTAGAGCACTAGGGACAGGTATTGTGTTGCATTAATGCAGTAATGTCTCAAAAAACACATCAAGAAAAGCAGTAAAATTGCGGGCCTCTAATCAATGAATGGAAAATCCACATTATAACAAGTATTGGTTTCATTTATTTCAATACAGCAAAAACACGGCCAACATTGATTGAACAACTCATGAATTGCATTAAGGTACGTATCAATTGCAATTGTTAGCCACTGTTAATAATACTTAAAAAAGTCAGCAACTTTGTTTCAATCCTGTTCCCACCGAATTGGCAACACAAAAACTTGCAATTTTTGTTTGGTAGATTCGCAACTTCATATGTTAGATTCCAATTCCATATTATCAACAGGTCATCACTTCCGTTTTCCACGTTACTAAGTAACGCTTTTCCCGTAACTTGTCACTTCAATAAACAACATAATTTAGATTTACATGCAAATTTTTTATGCTTTTACAAAAATGCATAATAAGGCCACAATGCCGTGTTAAATTCTTTCAATAAGCTAGATTTTTAATTACGCGCCGTGGGAAATCATAGGCAAGATTCAGAATTTAATAATTCGCAGTTGGGATATACGGTTGCTTCGCATAAGGGAATTGAAGATTTTTTTATATATTGGAACCAAAATGTACTGTTTTATTAAATTTTCACGTAAGTGATTATAATATATAAATATTTAAAAAACCTGATTAAGACATTTTTGCTCATTTTCATGGAAAACGCGTTAAAAACTAGAAAATTTGACACGCGGGTGGACTCGATTTTCACAGCGTTTTCAACGGAAATTGATAAAGTTCACCTTTTCGGCGATAGCTCCGGTCGAAACATGTCAAAAATTGTATGAAAAAACACTAAAATGAGATTTTCTACTTTTTCTTTATTATTTCGCATTTTCCGAGTCATTTTTGAAGCGTTTTTACCAGAAATTGTTAGAATGGAGCCAAATCGAAGTGGGCAAATTAAAAATTGCATTAAAATCGCTTGGAAATACATCAAAATAGTCCAACCCTGTGTCAAGTTTGACATTTTTGCAGTTTTCACATATTTTCCATGCGATTTTCGAAGCGATTTTACCGGAAAGTGATAGAATCTACCTTTCCGAAGGTTTTCTCAGTCAAAACGCGTCGAAAATCGCTCGGAAATGAGCAAACATGCCTCTCCCAAGTATGTATAATTATCATGTTATTAATGCAGCAAAATTGATTGAAAATTATATAAAAGCAAAACTTGAACCGCCACCACCTCCACAACCGCGGCCACCTAGCAAGCAAGATTCATCGACAAATCCAACTCAAGACTCTGGAACAACAGGACCTCCAACGGCAACAACGAACACGCTAACCGGTTCCACACCAACCGATCAATCGCCGTCGTTCAGAAAGAAATCGCTCAGCACCAAATCGCCCGAATCGCCCGGCACTAGTAGCCGACATAATAGCGGAACGAAAATGTCGCACGGCGAACTCGGCGAATCACAGAGTACTGGCAGCGTAAGCGTATTTAAAATTAAATCGCAAATTGAAAGATTACCCCAAATCATGGAGGACATACAGAAGACCAAAAAGCGTACCGATAAAACGTCAGATACAACCGAGAACAACATACGCGAGAAATCGTCCAAATCGACAAAATCACAACAAAGCTTGAAGCAAAAGTTGGTGGTGATTGAAGATTCGGTTGCGAATAAAACGCTAACAGTCAATCCAGATTGTTATAAACAACTTTTGGTTGATTATATTTATGAGGAAGCTCAAATACCAAAAAGTGGTAATACATACTACCTATAAATAATTTTAGAGACTGAATATTAACGAATATTCAAATTGGTACAAAATCAAACAACAAACAATTAACAATCTAAATTCTAATAAGAAACTGAGAATTGTTCCAAAATTTTTCTCATCATGTACACGCAAATTTTTGTCCAACGAGCTCCTTTTATGTTCGTCCTTGTGGTGCGCAACGTTTCAAACACACTAAAACCATAAAGATTTCGACAATTTAGATTAATAGTTCTTTTGATAAAAAGCTCAAGCCTCTTTTGTTTGTCATTTGATTAACAAGTGTTCTTAGATATCTCTTATTACATAAAAAATATTTATTAGTTATAATGGATTTGGCTGATGAGAATGGTTGTTTAATTAATATCGAGTCGCTCCAAGCCTGCGATAAAGCTTCAATGCTCATGGATCATAAAAGATATTATGTGGTAACATTTAATGAACGTAATCTAATCGCATATATCCAAGACCTATTATTATAATAGATAACTAATTATTTGTAGATGATGAAAATGGTCAACTGTCATATGTCGAACCAATGATGTATAAAATTAATAGACAAGATACTGACTTTTTAATGCGTTTTAATAGAAACAATCCATTGTTCTCTATATATGTGGATCGAGGAGAACGTGGCAGCTTCTCAGTAACGTAAAACTATAACACAGAGCAACAAATTTATGGTGCGACATTAAGTTTCTTGGTAAATTCACAGTGTGCCTATGGTTGTAAATATTTAGGATAAATTTTATTTTGTTTCAACTGGTTTAAATAAATTTTTAGAGCAAAACACTAAAAAATGTATATCTGTAGCACAGATTCTACAAACTTAATATTGTTTGCAAACGTGATATTTGCGGCATCGACCCCAAAACTTCATGTCGCAAGATTTATTGTTGCCCTGTGTAATCATTTTACAATAGATTTACAATAATATGTTTTAGAAATCGCTCAGTTCACAACAGAAGAAAAGCCGCAAAAATTCGTCAGTATCGAAAAAAAGTGTTGCAACATTCTAATGCGTTTTATTATTTATATCTTATTGCTATATATATAGTTTACTTTAATATTGTTATATATCAAGTTCAATATACTTCTATGTAACTTAAAATAGTCATAATAAAATAGACAACATAATAGTTTTTAAAACGATATTGAATTGTTTTATCTAAAATTCATATCATAGTTTACTCTTGTCGATAGGTTTGTGTTTATTCTCTTCTGCCTCCCAATCCGGTACTGGTTTCTCAGTGAGATTTTGAAACTTTCCATGTTTGCCGACACCCGATTTGAAACGTTTTGCTCCATCAACCGACTCCATTTGAACAATTTCAAGCGAATTCTGCGTTTCAAATCTAAGACAATCTTTATACGCGCCTGCATAAGCCGCGTTGTAAACAGATTTGCGATCGGCATTCATACATTTTTGCGGGTATTTAACCAACGATGTTGCTAGATTAATTGCCTGACCTAAAGCTATATTAAACATCATTTTTAAATGTATTGCCTAAATATACTATAAATCATTACATGTGCCTACAGGAACAACACGATTAGCTAGTCCCATTTCAAATGCTTCCTTTGCCGTTACAGGTCGGCCAGTTAACACCAAATCTAAGGCACGGCCCAGGCCAACGATTGCTTGCAATCGAACGGTTCCACCATCCAATAAAGGAACACCTACGATTTATTAACAATTTGAAATAATTGCTTTGTGTGGGTGTTCATATATGTAATTACCAAAACGTCTGCAAAATACACCCATTATGGCAGACTCTTCAACCACTCGCAAATCGCACATTAAAGATAATTCTAAACCTCCAGCGACTGCATACCCGCTTACAGCTGCCACTAATGGTTTTTTTATGTAACGTAATGTTGGGCCCTGTAATATAAATTAAATAATTAAGTGCTCACTCTCTAAACAATTGTAATATTTATTTGATTAATATAATCAAAACTAATAGTGTGATTAAACGAGAGAATCCCAGTTACTCAGAAAGCAATAATGTTATTCCGATTTTAAATAAAAATAGTTAAAAAGATGTATGCTGCATAATAAAATAATAATAATAGTAACAAGTGATTACAATCTCTCCGACAACAGAATGCTTAAGAATAGTGTTTTGCTAAATTAAAAAGACCCACTGAAATAAGATATAATGCTAAGTTGCAAAATAATTGCACCATATCCATTTATATTTATCTCAATTCTATAATCAATGGCTATTTCTGTTTGTTTACCATAAATCCATTTTCTATCTCCTCCGCTCCAATCAAGTGTGCATTGCCCTTAGATAATTCCTCTAAATCATATCCTGCACAAAAATTGCCGCCACAACCATATAAAACGCCAGCATATGCATTATCATCGTTCTCAAAATCTTCAACTGCCTTTTTCAATTGTTTCCCAATTTCAATGCTTACACAATTACGTTTTTCAGGATTATTTATACCGATTGTTGTTATATGACCCTCTTTTTGAACAATTACGGCTGTAAAGTAATCAATTTAATTCATTTAATTGAAGCCAAGTGTTAATGTAATACTTACAAGACATTTTTCTCACAAATTGTAATGATCGTACGAAACCGGTCTTTACAAACATAGTTATACTATACCTACGTCTAGTATGTGTAGGCACTTGGACCTTAACCCGTAATAAGTACTACAAACTGTTTATTTTTATAATTTATAAATGATAAGATATAATGAACATAAACAAAAAAAGTTAGGTTAGAATTTAAAGCGATTCTAAATCATAATATTAATTACTAATTTTAATGTAAATTTATTGATTTTGGATATTCTCTTAGTTAATGCAGTATAAATTATTTAAATAAAATTAAAATTAAAATAAAGCATCAACTAATTGCAACATTAAAATAAATATGCAACCCATTATACTAGAAATAGTATTTATACAAGTTTGTAGGGTTTGTAGCATTTTTATTTCCATATATGAATTTATTGCGTTTATTAAAATTTTTAGTAAAAGTAATAATATTTAAACCCCAATAATTGTTTTTAACTATAGTGATTTATTAAACTAAAAAAATTATAACACTTTTACCACATTGCTCGTTGCACACCGGCTAATTTATTGTAATCAGCTAAATGTCTAAACACTATTCTGCTCAATCTCCATCTAAATACTACACCTCTAGGTCGTGATGTAAGAACGCATCGCTTTTTAGTTCTCAACAATGTTGTATCTCCATGTAATGCACTGATTTCCTTCGTGGCTATATCTCTTAATTCCACCGGCAAAATGTCGTTTTTTCTTAATGAATTAATTCGTAATCTTGTGGGGGCGAATTCGGTAACTAATTTTCTTCGTTTCACATCTCTTACCATTTTATGATCAACCCATTTCGTCCGAGTCTACAAAAATAAGGTTAATTTTGATATAATAGAAAATATTAAAATGATTCTTACTGTTATTAATTGTGTAGCGCTTCCTATTAAATTAGTAAGTGTTTTAAAATTAGAAAACATTATTTATATTCGAAGTACGATAATTCAATAAATAATTGATTGAAATTAAGAAAATTGTTGTAAATTGTCAAAATTATGTCTTATGTAATACCAACGGTAACACATGTAAGATATTAGATTGGTAGCCCTGCTCTATTCAATTTGAAATTATCAAGATGAGCTTTTACTAGAAAGCTCGTTTCGGTCTTTCTCCCCTAACATCGTAATTGATCGTGATTTTTCCAAAGTGCCCGAGGGCACAATACTACGAAAACTAAACAAATATTCTTATTAGAATCTGTAAAGTTCTGAAAAGAAGTAGTCTCGAGGAAAAAAGAAAAACTTTAAATATTAAAAAACAAAGTATTTGTTCCAAAGCTTCTTTATTGTTGAATATTTACAGAAGCTGTTACATTGTTTTAACATACATTTCCGTATGAAGAATTTTAGGAAATTTTAAGTAGTGTAGCTATGAGAAGCAGTTTAATTAAAAACGAAAAAAACTTAAAATCTATCATAGAAATGCTTTAACTAATTGTGAATAATAAATGAAATTACCCTCAAAATAATTTGTTATTACACGGAATAATTATGAAAAGAAAAGTAAGGAAAAAACCGAAAAGAAAATAATAAATACAATTTAAATAATCTAAACAAAACAAAAATAACTAAAAAAATATTCAAAACAGTTTTTCCTTCTAAATTCTTTACGATGAAAGTAATTCTGCTGAAGCCATCTAGAGAATAGTAAACGGTGATTATAAATTATGACATCTAAGGTGACATCAATGGCAGCAGACTGAACTAAGTCTAGTTATTTCTTCTTTTGGGCTTTTTCCGCGGCCTTCGTTACTTTGCCAGCAGTATCTTTAAAGTTAACAGACTTGATGACTCCAACAGCAACGGTTTGACGCATGTCACGTACGGCGAAACGTCCAAGTGGTGGAAATTCTTGGAACGATTCAACGCACATTGGCTTTGATGGAACCAAATTAACGATGGCAGCATCACCAGATTTAATTGATTTCGGGTTTTCTTCGGTGGTCTTACCAGTACGACGATCACATTTTTCTTTGATTTCAGCGAATTTGCATGCAATATGTGCGGTGTGGCAATCCAATACTGGAGTGTAACCATTGGCAATTTGGCCTGGATGATTCAAGACGATGACCTGAGCCATGAAATCGGAGGCTCCCTTTGGTGGATTATTCTTGGAGTCGCCAGCGACGTAGCCACGACGCAATTCCTTCACTGAGACGTTCTTGACGTTGAAACCAACGTTGTCACCGGGAACGGCTTCCTGAAGGGCTTCGTGGTGCATTTCAACCGATTTTACTTCAGTGGTCAATCCAACTGGAGCGAATGTAACAACCATGCCTGGTTTCAAGACACCGGTTTCAACACGACCTACTGGTACTGTACCAATACCACCAATCTTGTACACATCCTATTTAATTAATTAACACAATAAGTTTAGTTATTAATCCCTGTGGTGCTATATTAATAATTGATTTACCTGAAGTGGAAGACGAAGTGGCTTCTCAGTGGGACGACTTGGCGGCAAGATAGCATCTAAAGCTTCAATAAGAGTTTTGCCTTCAGTTTTACCTTCCTTGCGCTCAATGACCCATCCCTTAAACCATGGCATCTTATCAGAGGACTCCAACATGTTATCACCATGCCAGCCAGAGATTGGGACGAAAGCAACAGAAGCTGGATTGTAACCAATCTTCTTGATGTATGAAGATACTTCCTTCTTGATTTCTTCGAAGCGTGTTTCGCTGTAAGGCGGCTCGGTGGAGTCCATCTTGTTGACACCAACGATCAATTGTTTGACACCAAGGGTGAAGGCAAGAAGGGCGTGTTCGCGGGTTTGGCCGTTCTTCGAAATGCCAGCTTCAAACTCGCCGGTACCGGCGGCGACGATCAACACAGCACAATCGGCTTGGGAAGTTCCTATAAGAATTCAAATAGCATTTAGTAAGAAATCTAATCAACAGTAATATAAATAACATATTTTAGATTACGAATAATTACAATGGATTGTTTAAAGTGTTAAATTTATTGCGATATACACACTTGCAATATTTATCAATTTTAATTATACCAACGCTAACAATGAGATGATTGACGACTTAAATGCAATTTTTAAATGATTATTTTGTATTCTTGCAAAACCCGATCATATTTGAAATTATTATTAAATTGTGCAAGAAATATGCTTAATATAAAACCGCAATTCTAATGCTTTAATTTGAAGCTTTCTCGTACAATAATAAAAAAATTACATCATCAAAAAATCAATATATTAATGCAAACACTATATTTAACGATAATCGTAGTGAATTTGCAGATTGTAAAAAGCAAAAATCTTATTACGCTATGTTAATACAACTGCATAAAATTCAACGATATTCAAATTTATTCAGTCTGATCTATACCGCAGCATTATATTATCTTTACATTGCCAGTAAAGTGTAGGGTTGGAATTGTGTAAACACGCCCACAGATTTATAATAAATTAATTGATCAGTCTACATACACCGATCTATTCGGCGTATTATATTAAATAAAGCCGGTTACTATAAATAGAACAGCTAAGGAATAAAATATAGTCTTATATACAAAATTGAAGCAATGAGAGTAGTGAAAGTGATTTGTAGTAAAACTGACCTGTAATCATGTTCTTGATGAAATCTCTGTGTCCAGGCGCATCAATGATGGTAACATAATATTTAGCAGTCTCGAATTTCCATAAGGCGATATCGATGGTGATACCACGTTCACGTTCTGCCTTCAGTTTGTCCAACACCCAGGCGTATTTGAAGGAACCCTTGCCCATTTCCTGCGCTTCCTTTTCGAATTTCTCAATGGTACGTTTGTCGATACCACCGCACTTGTAGATCAAGTGACCGGTGGATGTTGACTTGCCAGAGTCAACATGGCCAATTACGACGATATTAATATGAATCTTTTCTTTACCCATTTTGATAGGTGGTCTTCGATATAAAAACGTTTAACTAGTGAGTATTAATTGGTTCCCTAAAACAATAGAAGAAAATTCAGTGATGAATAATGAAAACACATTGCTGCCATTTTGTGGTGCAATTTTATGAAAATCAATAATTTTGTTTTACAACCCACCCGAAATTTTCGAAACATCGCGAAATATTTATCAGGATTTTTTCATATTTGAGTTGTTTTAGAACATATATAATCGCTCATATTTGCCCAGATTCAATTTTAAAATCGCGTTTTGCGGTAGGTCAAGATTGTAATTTAGACATGATAATAATAGATGTAAATTAATGCGGCTACTTAATCGAGAGAATTAGTAGGAAAATTGAAATTAACACGAAACCGCAACGATTAGATTATTAAAGCGTTCCAATATCAAATTTCAATTATCTAATTTTTCAGACAACTTTATCGATCGACCAACGCGACCGTACATCTGTTAAGCACATTTGTATACATCCAAAAAAACGCTTTTTAACCGTTTTATGTTCAAAAATACCGAATATGCACTTACTTGAAATTCTTTTAATTAATCACTAAAAATCGATCGAAATTGACACGTAAAAATTTAAATAAATTAAATCTTTAATAAAACGTCACTTGATTAAATGAATGTTTAAATATAATCAGAGTTATTTGAAATAAATTGCGGCGATTATTTGTAAAAAGTGAATAATGCGCCCAAATTATGTATTGAGTAATGATTTTTCACGTTTTTGTGAGGAAAATTCGTTTCAATAATGCGGAAATGAATTTCGATAAAGAAGTCTTTGCATGCGATGAAAAGCCGGTTGACAATGCACAATTATTGGTTAAATATCTTACCGAAAACATATAAATTGAATTCAAGTACAATGTAAAGACGCCGGTTTAGTTATTACGCTTATTGCAACTCGCGAATTAATCGATGTAGCTGTGAACTATAAGAGACCGGAAAATGTCGAACAAAAAAAAATCTGTCAAGTTGAAAAAAATATTTCACAAATTACGTGAAATTCGATAAATAAAATGTTGCCGAAAGAGATTGTACGCTTTAAATATAAAGATGGATATGATTAAACGTGATAATAATTTTTTGTTAAGGAAAAATGGAAGAAAGCTCTGCTTACCTTGAAAAGCACTGCAAGAGGGCGAGAAAAACGAAACTCAGTTTCGATGCGCAGTCTACCGGAAGTGGTAGGAGGTGCAATTTTGAGTGGGGATTTTGTATTGATTTGATTTATTTTTATAATTAAACGAATTTATAGTAATTTTCGAATGCAAATCAATTAATAACGCATAGATAATTCATCTAAGGGTGGTTTGATGTAAATTTGCTGTACGAATTTGATGCAAATAAATAATTTGTCGTAAAATAGGGGTAAAGAATAAAAAATAGCAACCAATCAGCGATAAGCGCAGTTCGACAACAGGAAACATCCGCCAATTTTGCGGGAAATTTGAAATGAGACAAAAATACTTCGCTATACTTTCTGTGAAATTTATTATTTTTAATCATCTTATATACAAAATATATACATAATTAATATTAATTACTGTGGTTTTGACCATATCGGTAAGTAATTCGACCAACTTCTATCGCCCTTTGCTACCATATTCAACTTTTCAGTTTCTTCAGGGCTTAACTTCAATATTGTATTTAACACTGGGACTAAACGTAGCCTCTCATCGCCACTACTCAATGTTATAAACTGGAAAACATAACGATACGATATAAACATTTTTTTATCACAAAATTACAATTTATCGCTAAATGGTGATAAGTGCCACTTCAATTCAATAATTATTTTTATCTAAATGAGCAATGCAATACAGTAATTATTAATTAAAATGAATACAATGAAGCGTTAAAAATAAAAAAGCGTGCAGACAATATAAATTTAACGCTATTTTAACTTTGAATAGATAAGTAAATGTAAATTTTAATTAAATTGAAGAAAGATACTGATTAGATTGTTATGTAAATTTTATCATTGTGCGCTAGTACTTCGGAATACATGTAAACACAGAAAATGAAAAAAACTGATTTTCAACAACAAAGATTGAATATTTGAACGCAAACTTCGTATGACAAAAGAATTTGACTGAAAACTATATTTTGATATCAAAATTAAATGTTTCAAGAGCTCATGGTTGAAATTCTTAGAGACCAATACGTAGGACAATAATTGTACGATATAAATATAATAGTATGAAGATTATAAAAATTAAAATTGCATCCAAGTACAGTCGGGTTCATATTAAAGCGAACGATGGTCGTCACATTTACCTGAGTTCGGATATGTTAAATCTATCTCGTCTACCTGAATGTATCCCTGCTGCTTAGGGTAAAAGCCTGCGAAGAATGACCAAAGACTAAAATGTAAATAGAATTCGCAACCACTGTGAATCTATCTCTTTGAAAATTGAATTGATAAACTAACAAAAATATAACAACAATATTAAATAAACAATTTAAACATAGTTTAAAAGTGGCTGCAATTTCCATTTAATTTTATGCTAGGACTACCATTGTGATTCTCCACAGGGAGCAACATAAACAACAAAGGAATCCAAGTAGACGAGATGCAGGTCATTTTCTTTTCGACGCCCGCCATGGTACATTTAAGGAAATCTTAATTTTTATAATCTATTTGTCTTTACTATTTTATCTGTAAAGTAATTAAATCCATTTTTGGTAAAAAAGAATCAAAAACACTTTAGTTTAAATACAACAAACTGAAACTCAGACGGTGGAGAAAATAAAACCATCAAGTCTTAATCTTAAGTGATATTCTCCACTACAAGTTGTAGTGTTTTTGGTCCCTTTGGTTTGCCAAAAAGCATTTAATTCCAATCATATTCCATAGTCTTTGTTGGCAAGTCACTACAACACCATTTATTATTGTCTACCGTTCTAATACCCTTAGTATTGGATTAAAAATAAGAGCTTGCAACTTTCGTTTTGTTGTACAAATACAGTTTTTCATAGCAGTTTTTCTACCATAGAAGATTATTGATGAAAATTCAACCTGAAATTTGCCAATTAATACATCATATAGTATCATAAATGACGCTACATGAATTGCGGAAAGATTAAAACGAACGACTATAAAAATAGTTAATCCCATTATCATTTTTACGTCATTTGGATATTTTAACATTAATAAACATTAATCTTTTTTATAGCTGTCCCGAGAGTGTACACTCTAGTCTACAAAAAAGAAACCATCAGGTAGAAAGTCTTTTAGCACACAAAGGATTTTCTATCTGTTGTCTCCTTTTATGTAGACTCGAGTGTACAAAACCATTACAGGCAGACGTCTTGCTAGTGTTACATTTGCCTAGATTTTGTTATCCATTTGTGTAGATCTTTTAGTTAATACGCTTTAGAGGAAATGTACCGCAAAAATTTAGGAAAAATTTATGAAAAATTTGAGGCAATTTTCATCACCATCGACTGCCTGCTTAATGTTTTCTACGCAATTCACAATCGCCCATTAAAGATTGAATGTTAATTAATTCCTGTATTGTCATATTTCATATTTTCTGCTTCATTTTTAAATTCCATTAAAAAATGTACATACTCCAAATTGTAAATGTATATTATATTTTGAGCAATAAAATGAATGACCCATCACCATATTACGATCTATGAAATTTCGCACACACCTTGAACACCACATTTTTCATGTACTCCAAATTCTCGGCGTGCTTCTCGCGCTCGACGCTACGCTGCTGACGACGGATCTCCTCCTTGAGCAGCTTGTTCATCTGCACATGTTTGGCAAGATCCTGTTCCGTGTCGGCTAACAGAGCCGTCAAATGCACCACCTTCGATTCGTTATCGGTTAATTGCTTTTTAATGACATTGATTTCTTGCTCCTGATCGGCACCTAATAATTTCTCTAATGGATGAATATTACCGTTTGTACTCTCAACGCTCTCGGAACCTTCGCCCTCCTCGCGCGCGGTTATCGGTAGAATGAGGGATGGAATGTCTGGCGGCTGGTTGCCTTTCTCCAATTTGCTTTGCAATTCGATGATCTCGCGATTGTGGCGCACCTCTTGTTCCGAAATTTGCTGACGGTAACATTGGGAAAGCGTCTCCGCGTGCAACTGAAACGTAAATCATATTGTTAAACAAATTTACATAAGACGGAACGAATTGTTTAATAAATTACATACATTCTATTTTTATATATTCATTTTGTTAAATATTTTACTGCTAGTTATTATTTCACTTTTATCTAAAAATTATACTTTTATAAAAAAAAAAACGATTTAAAATTAATGTTTTCAATTTGAAATTTGAACTTGAGAAATTGTTACTATAGAAATCTGCGTTAAAATAATAACAAATAGCGTTAAATAATAAATAATTTAAACAAAATACTTCTAACTTAATTTGCAGTTCCGTTTCCTGCTTTAAAGTTTTTCATTTATTTTTACAATTTTCATAGCTCTTGGGAAATCAGTTCATTTAAATGACCTCTATGATTTCCATTTAACTATTCAATTCGATTCTTTCTAAAATCAGATTTTAGACGAATAAACAAGTAATTACACGAAACTATACGAAAAGTGATTGGCTTGGTGCACTATTAGCATAATCATAATATAATAAAGCATTAAAACTATTTTCTATTGTATTCAATTTGACTGGAATTTGAAATTTTACCATTAGTTTATGAATTCTGCAATAATTATAAAAAGAATAAAAATGAAATGTAAATGAATCACGGCTAGAGAGGGTAAAATTAAAATAACTAGAGAATTAAAAATAACCACAGCTTCCAAAATACATATTTTCCACTCGAACTTACGCATATTGTGTAAGTAAAGGAATTAAATTATTAGAAATATTGCAAAATAAATACATAAATAAAATGCGAACAATTCATTGTAGTACAATACCACTGAGGAATGTCCAGAGCGTGGATGGGAACAATAAACCTAAATTTCAAAAAAATGTCTGTAGCATCATATTTTATTAATTAAAAAAGGCGCCTTCAATGTTTAATTAAATTAAATTCCTCTTTCAATTCGTTTTGTTTTATATCATGTTTTATTAATAAAAACTCGTTAATTAAATTAGATAGTTAATTGAATTTACCTGCTGGACTTAAATATATCTTAGCTGTAAATAGCAGTAAAAGGTACTGTGTTTGCATTAAACATTCAAAACGATCAGGTGTAAATGTAAAGCGTGCTTCCATTTAAATATTTAAAAAACTTGTCTTTATTGGCTAATTAAATTAAATTATTATTTGAATTCTTTTGGTTTGATACCAGCATATTTTATTAATAAAAACTCGTTAATTAAATTAGACAGTTAATTGAATTTACACCCCTACTGGCTTTAAATATATCTTAGCCGTAAATAGCAGTAAAAGTTGCTGTGTTTGCATTAAACATGCAAAACGACGTATGCACAGCACATACACACCATGTACAAATGTAAACAGTGATTCCATTTAAATATTTTAAAACGCTTATGTAGATAAACTCTTATCTGCGGCGTGATAAAAAATATTCATAGTGGAAAATTGCGCAGGTGAAATATGGATTGTGGTGTTGGAAATGAACCTCATCCACCATAGTAGTCATTTTCTAAAAATACATTTCTATTTTTTAAATGATTTTATTTATAAATTCACTGTCAAACTTCAGCCTCGCGTTGGTGAATACGCTGCTCGACTATTTGAATTAATTGCGGGCGTTCATTGTTGTAAACTTTCAAGTATGTGTGCTTTTGAATTTATGCATTTCAATAAAAATAATAACACACATCAAACCAAGTTGGTTGCATGGATTAATTAAAAGAGATTGGCATTGTTGTTACCTTTAAACTGCGGACGGTTTCCGTATGTTCGCTTACAGCATTCTGATATTTGTTGTTTAACTTTTCATATTCCTGATAACATTCGCTTAACTTCAATTGCAAATCCTGTTTGGAACTTTCATGTTTGCTGATGGATTCATTTAACTTATTATTTTCCGACGATGTGCTCTCGATTGTTGATCTAGAAAACATAAACAATTAATATAATGGTTATATTAGAGGGGACAGGGCAGAAAGTTAAATTCAAGAAATGATTTTGAATGAATCGATGTATTCAAAAGATGAGTAAAGATGGGTTGTTTTACGTGAATGGAGATAGGAAGTCGGTAGAATACACTAAACGAAAATAACTCAACAAATGGTATTGCAACCAAAAACGCAAATTAAATTAATTAAACTATTCGCAAACAGTTATAAAACCAACAATAGCCCTACTTCCTGAATGTACTAGTCTGAGAGCTTGCAACTACCTGCTTATTATAATGACATTTTATCGTAATGATCATCCCAGTAATCATTTAGTAGGAGGCATTGTCGATCTTATTACTATTTATGTATGTTTTAATGTTTTTAAATGGGCTATATAAATATTTCTTTGGTGGTTTATCAATTATAGAAAATAAATAATTGTCTTGTTACTGCCTTACTTAATTAAATGTAACAAAACTGCATATAATCATAGAGTAGAGGATATTATTAATCAAAGGCCGGTAAAGAAGGTAGAAACTTGATGACCAACTAGGCAATTTGCATTTTTGCCTCAAAAGCTCATTTCATTGAATCCTCAGTTATTGTTCCAAACATTTAATAATTTATTAATTCAACAAAACTCACTTCAAAGTGTCGATTTCAATTTTTAATAGCTGGACTTGGGCACGTAAACTCTCCGACTCCTCTCGCAGCTTTTCCTCCAAACCAACATCCCTTGTTTGATTCTGACGAAGAACGCTCTGTGCGCGAACTTTATATGCTTGATAATCATTCACCATGCTGTTTAATTCCTCCTCCTTCTGCTTCAATTGCACCTCATTCTCCTTGAACAACTGTTCCAAAGCGAAGTATTCGTTACGTATCGTATCACGTTCGGATTTAACTTGCATCGTTGCCTTTTGATTATCGCTGATAATTTGCGATAAATTCGTGCTCAGCTCTTCATTATCTGCACGTGCATGTTCCAACAGCTTCACCAACTCCTGCGTTTTGCCTTCTTTATCAGCGACCATCATCTCCAAGTCGCTGATCGACTTTTTGAGCGTGATAATTTCAGCCAAATTACCTTCCAGATCGTTTTCAAGTGCGATTTTGGTTTCTTGTAGCAAACGATGCTGTTCGTTCAACGTCACCAGCGAATTCTTCTGCATATCGTTTTGATTTTTCAGCTTGGTAATTTGTTCCTGCTTGGATTCCAGCTTGACGCTCAAATCTTTAATGCCACGCTCGTAGTCCTGCATCTCCAAATTCAAAACCGATTGCTTCTTGCACTCGTTATTCGATTCGTGCAATAAACCTCTCGTCTGCGCATGTTTATCGCGCTCATCTTTTAGCGATTTGTTAGCGCTTTCCAAATCCGCCGTTAATTTAGTAAAACGACCCTCGAACTCTTTCTTCTGTATCGCATTCGCTTCCAACTCCTTCTTGAGCGATTGCACCTTAACGCCTACCTGCTTCTTCCACGAATCTAATCCGGCCTTCTCCTTGGCCAATACATCAATCTGTGTGCGTAGATCCTGCATGATTAGCACATCCTCATTCAGCACTTTAATTTTATCTAGTAGTGCTTTATTATCAGCTTGTCGTCGATCTAGCTCATCTTGTAGCTTATCATTTTCGCCTTGCATTAATTTAATATTAGCGGCAAGGCGTTGCTGCAGTTCTGTTTTACTTTCCTGCTCCTTTTGCAGTTCACTAGTAAGTTCCTTAATGCGTGCTTTCAGCTTCACTGCAAGCGTACGCAACTTTCCATAACGCTCTTCCCACGATCCTTCCAGATCCTTCAAACGCGCCAATTCATCACACTTGGAGATTGTGGACGTTGACAGCATATCATTATCGACATTATTATCGGAATTATTTAGTTTATCCTGTAAATTGATGAGCTCGTTTTGCAGCGACTCGATTTCGTTATGTTTCGCCTTTAATTTAGTCTCCAATTCGCTAATAACACTACATTTCTGCGTTAATTCATCGCGTAAACTCTCAATACTATCATTATTGCGTACAGATTCAAGCTCGGCTTGTTTATCATCGCATTGTAATTTTAATGCGGCGATTTCAGCGCGTAACTGCTCAACATCGTGTCGATTCACAACTTCAACGTTTTTATTATCGTCGACTACAGGGTTAACACTTTTATTTTGTAGAAAAGCTACTTCACTACGTAAATGCTCGATTTCGGTATGTAAATTGCCAATTTCAATATTTTTACTATCTAGTTCATCGTGTAATTGCGTGGATTCATTAGTATTATCACAGATGCTAATTTTCCTGGTAAGATTATCACAATTTTGTTGCAAATTGGCCAAGTCGTCGCATTTTAGCGCCAATGTCGCATTCAAACCATCAATTTCCGCATTCTTCTGCGCCAGCTCGCTTTGCATCTCTTCAATCACCTCCAGATTCTTATTATTTTGCTGCTCGTACACGCCGATCTTCTTCAGCACCTCCTCGCTGTACGCCTGTTGCTTATTAATCGTCTCACCACGTTCCTTCAGCACCTGATTCATCTCGTTCATCTCCGCCAAAAGCTCGGCGTTCTCGCGCTTCAACACCTCCAAATCATTCAAATTGTTGAATTCTTCATACTGCTCCAATTTCGTATTCAATTCATCGATTTTATCATTCAACTGCTTGTTTTCATTCGCTAATTTAAGAATTTCCTCGCCGGATTGTTCGGCTAGTTTCGCCTCGATTGTTTTCAGCTGGGCAACTTCATTCTCTAAATGCTCGATCGCTTTTTTTAATTCCATAATTAAACGATTGTTTTCGATGATTGTTATATTGTTGTTAGCAATCTCCGACAGTTTATCTTCGAGCTGTTGCTGATAGTTCGCTACCTTTGTTTTAAAATCAACAATTTGTGCATCGAATTCACTCAATTTATTGTTTAAATCATTGATGATTAAATTCTTTTGTGCCAACTCATCATTGTGAGCAATTTCAAGCTGCTTCAAATCGTTTTCATGCTTGGATGCAATTCCTAGAAGTTTTTGGTTATTTTCTGTTATTTCTTGCTGGTAACTAATTATTTTCTCATTTTGCGAATTTAAATCGTCGAGATGTTTCTTTAAAATGCTCTCCTTTTCAGCGATCTCGTTTTCGTGTCGTGAAATTACCTGCTCATATTCATTTCTTTGCTTCTCTTTCTCATTTAATAAATCGTTTAATTTGGTATTATACTCTACACTTTCTTGACTATACTTTTCCACTTCTAGCTTAAATCTATCAATTTCTATATTTAATTCATTCATTCTTTTACTCTCCTGCTCGAATTTGTGAATTTTCGCCAGCAGTTCGTTAATTTGAGCGTCCTTTTCGACCAAGTCCTTTTCATGTTTCGCAATTGCGTCATCGTTATCCTTATCAGTTTGAAGTAGCGTAATACTCGCGACTAGTTCATTAATTCTAACATCTTTTTGTGCTAACTCCACTTCGTATTGGTTGATCTTATCGTTCAAGTCCATTTTCTGTGTGTTCGCATCCTCCAATTGAGCAATTTTCTTCACAAAATCATTAATTTTCTCCTTCAATTCCTTGTTCTCCAACGATAGATTTTCACTCGTTCCAACACATTCTAGTTTCTCCTTTAATGAGGCAATTTCCTTCTCCTTATCGGCAATATCTTGGGTTAATTGATTCGTAGCCATTACTAGTTGATCTTTCCATGTGTTGACCTGATCGTGGTAGTTTTTAAACGCGCTCAGGATGTAGTTTTTACTCTCCTTCAACGACTTAATATCACCAGCAAACTTTACCATTTTCGTGTGGTAGCTTTTCAATTTATTTCTAAGCTTCTCATTGTTATTTTCCAAATCGGTATTCAAACCGCTTGAAACAATTTGATTTTCATTTAATTTCTTCGATAAATGTTCCAGATCTTGTTGCAATTTCTCGTTTAACGCACGATTTTTATGAATCTCCGTTTTTAAATCATCGACTATAATTAAGTGCGATTTACTTTCAGCGTTTAACTCGCGATTTTCACTTTGCAAACGTTGACCTTCTTGTTTCAATTTTTTAACCTACAAAATATATAATTTAGCTTGTTATTTATACATTAAACTTAATACATACTTCATCTAAACTAACACTAAGCATTTGTTGTAGTTCTGAAACTTCATGCTCCTTACTTAAAACATGATTTTCAGCTTGTTTCGACTGATCTTCCAATTGCAACAATTCATTCTGTTGTTGCATACCAATCTTCTTCAACTCATCAATCTTTCCCTCTAATTCACCCAGATGCGTTAACAACTGCTCATTCTCATCACTTAAACGATTATTTTGCCGCTGTAAGGATTGATTTTTGGTGTCCAATTCGTTCAGTCTCCCTTCATTTTCCTCCAGCTTTAATCTAACTTTCCCATACTGATTTTTTGCCTCTTCGAGTTCGATAACCAAGTTAACCTTTTGCTGCGTTAAATTCACTATATCATCGTCCTTCTGATTGCTTTTTAACACTTCTATCTTCTCCAGCAAGGCATCTTTCGATTGCTTTGCCTTATGGGCAATAGCTAATAGATTTTTACATTTTGCAATTAGTTCCTCTTTGCTTAGTTCATCCAATGATGTTTTTTTGCAATTGTTGTCCAGAGATGACGCACTGACATCCATTTTATCGTAAATTATTTGAGCATTTTCTATGTGGTTGTTAATTATAAATTCCACATCAACAAAATAATTGTTTTTGACATTTGCGACGTTTTACTCTTTTCGTTTACTTTAAAGCTGCTGCCAACCTTTTGCAAAATAACCAATTCCCATTTTTTTTAGTTTATAAATTAATAAAACAGAAATTTAATACTAAAATTTGTTTATAAATAATTATTTAGTATATATTTTCATTAAAATTTAATGTTTTACAAAAAATTATTAATAATTAAATATAAATTTAGACGTAGACAACCCAAACAGCATGTTTTCTACAGTCCAATAATTATATTTAAATTGAAAACAGTCAAAAATTTTATTCTCTGTCAGATTTATCTTATATTATTATTTTAATTTAAAAGCTTTTAGCAGAAAAAAAAACTTTCCTTTCCAAGTTTATAGAAAATGTTTCATTTGAATGGATAATTCCAATCTTTAAAATAATTTTAAACATTCAAAAACTCTTAGTTCATGAAATATTTATAATTTCAAGAAATTGTAATTTCTAATAAGGGGATGATCTGATTAATACAATAAATAATTGTTATAAATAATAAAAAATGATTTTATTTCACTTTTCTCTTATCAATTACAACTTAATCGAATAATCCTAGACCCATATCGTCATCAGATTCTTCAGGTTCTGGTTCCTTCTTCTTTTCTTCCTTTGCGGCTGGGGCAGCGGCAGCTTCAGCAGCTGGGGCGGCAGCACCTCCAGCAGCTGGAGCAGCACCAGCGCCTGAACCGATATTCGTCAACAAGTCCTTGATGTTCATGCCTTCAAGGGCCTTGGCGAATAGTCCTGGCCAATATGGCTCAATATCAACATTGGCTGCCTTTAAGATGGTTTGGATTTTCTCGCCCTAAAAAATATACGCAATAAGAACAACATAACCTCAAAACAAAATATTTATTTGCAATAGAATAAAACAACAAAACACAATAATACTCAATTAATTAACGTAAATAGTAATTAATAAAGTAATATTAGTATTAATATTTAATAGATGATTTGTAATTGAAAGGATATTTTTGGATTTTTGATAGTGTTGTTTCAAACGTGTGAGCAATAAAATTACTTACAGTTACGGCGACATCATCGTCAGCCAAGATGAGGGTAGCGTAAACGCAAGCCAATTCAGCGTTGGAACACATTTTTTTATTAAATTTAATTAATTTGTTTAATTAATACGTGCAAGTCGCCAAATTCGGCCTTAGCTCTGAGAGAACAAGCACTCGTCTCGAACGTTGCAAAGCGAAAGAACTTCAATGTGATTGCATGTTGACTTTTCACCAACACAAAAAAAATTTGTAACTAACTGCTTGTGCTGTTTGGAAATAATCATTGTATAATTATGCATGTTTAGTATTCACATTATTTTGCATATAAATTGTGATAAAGTTTTAATGTTGATTCATGTTTATCGACTTAAATTAAAAAAATCTAATCAAAACCAACTAAATTTTTATGAATGTCATTACCAACCTTAATTAAATCACACTAAAATGGATTTATTCTATTAAATATAGATAATAAATTGAAAATATTAACTTAGATGATGGTAGTTTTTTTGTTTTAAGTATTTCGTATATAGTTTGTAAGAAAAGTTTACAAATTAATTAACTCATTTGCAGAGATGAATGTTCCTACTCCTCTTTTAGTGTCAAACAAATGACACGTTGTCGTCTGCCGAAAAAATCAAAAAGAAAAAAATAGATATATAAATTTTTTTAAAATATTGTAAATAATGGGGGGTCAAAAATTTCAATATGATGAAAGCGGCGGCACGTTCTTTTATTTTTTATTGTCTTTTTTAGCATTAGTTTTGATACCAGCAACATTTTACTATTGGCCGAGACGCCAAAAAGAAGGTAATTTTAAATTAAATTACTCAAATTAACCAATATGATAATGCTATTCTAATTTCTAGATAAGGAAAAAATAAGTCGACAATGCAGTTGTGAGGATTGCGTGCGAAAAAGGGAGCACATGAAAGCATCCGAACCATGGAAGGGAACGAAAAATTATTTAACAAAATTTGTGATTATAATGGGATGGGTATTCTTGATATTAATAGCGTATAAAGTATCTCAATTCGATTATGAAATGGCGAATTTTGATCCATATGAAATCCTTAAAGTACCGGTGGGAGCCACACAGGCAGAGATTAAAAAGGCTTATAGGAAATTGTCTGTAATTCTGCATCCAGATAAGGAAACCGGTAACGAAAAGGAGTTTATGAAGCTCTCTAAAGCTTATCAGGTAATTTTCATAGAATTCAGCCACGAATTTCATCGATAAATCCTAATTCCTTATTGATGAAATATAAATTGAGGTTATAAAATTTAGTTCAATCTGGTTAAAAATGTTCAATACGTAATGATTTCGTGGCGCGTTCTTCAAATTTAAATAATGACGACACAATATTGTGACGCCCATCATTTTGCTCATAAATCCGTAATTCGGTCTCAGTTTGTGAATAAAATTAGATATTTTCATGCCTAATTTAGACTTATAAACGTGTCCTATTTGTGCGTGACTATAATTATAATTATTAACGTTACTGGTACGTGTATTTGTTTACTTTGTGTATTATACAATTTATTAAGCCGTCAATCTTAGCTGGAGTATAAAATTTCAGTCTACAAGTATCCAACTTCTAAAATTGTGGCTGTAATGAGCTCAGAGGCGTCGTGAAAGAGTGCATTAAATGCTTTTAATTTTTTTTGTCTTGATTTTTGACATTTTCTATCAAACTATTGAATTAGTTATATTAAATTTTGAAGAACATTTGTGCTTTTGAGTGATGTTTTTAACAATTTTAATAACCAACTTACTTTTTTGTACATCCACGATGTGAAATACTAAGATTACTTTCAACCTGCGCAATTTCCACAATATTTCTTTAACGAAATTACACGGAATTCTTTAAAATGTTGACGAAACTTGAGGATTCCGCAGAACATCGCTTCAAAACTGCTGCCATAAAAAAGTTTTCAACTGAAAATATTTGAACTTACTGAACCCAACTTAGAAATTGACGTATTTTCATGTAGTTCTACGATACTTTGCTAATTGGGTTGAATAAGTTATATTAAATAAAATCCAGTGTATTAATTTATTTATTTTTAAAAGTGATAATATGTATTGTGAAAACAGCACGCGACGCTTCTGAATAAGCTTCACGATAATGATACCATCTATCCTATTTCTTAGACATTGATAAATTAGAAGAATACTCAGGTATCATAGCAGAATGATGTTAATATTAATTTCAATTCATAAATAAACGTAAGAAAATAATAGCGTTCTTAGTCTTTTATCTCTGCGGACGAGCGGTTTAGAAACTATTGATAGTATAATCATTAATGTGCCAATAAAATTTTAGTGTAAAGGATCTCTAAACTTAAATTTTTCTTATGTTTTTAAAGAAGTTTAGTAATTATTTGGAATTTGAAATGCCTGAAACCGAAAAAAAATCCTACATTATGCATCTTATATTTATACGGCAACAAGATATATTAAATAAAATTTTAATTCAAACATGTATAGGGCCGTAAACTTTATTTGCCTAAATACAGTGAAAGTCTAAATTTGAACTTGCATTTAATTATTGTACATTTTGTTATTTTCAAAATTTTACATTGGAGATTATTGTCATAGGCGTTGACTGATGATGAAGCACGAAAGAATTGGGAAAAGTACGGTAATCCAGATGGACCGGGCGCGATGAGTTTTGGCATCGCGCTGCCCTCATGGATTGTCGAGAAAGAAAACAGCGTATGGGTGCTCGGCCTATACGCGCTCGTCTTTATGGTAGCTCTACCGATAGTTGTTGGCACGTGGTGGCATCGCAGCATTCGTTTTTCGGGCGATCAAGTCCTGCTCGACACAACACAAATGTACTATTACTTCTTTCACAAAACACCAAATATGATGTTGAAGCGAGTGATAATGATACTGGCAGCGAGTTTGGAGTTCGATCAAAAATACAATTCAGAGATTGTGAAACGTCCGACAGACGATGAGGAAATGCCGCAGCTAACAAAGAAACTGCCATTTTTGGGCGAGAAGAATAAAGAGCACCCGCTTTGCTTTCCTTATAGTATAAAAGCTAGAGCACTTTTACATGCTCATCTACTACGAGTGCCTCTAAATGTATTAACATTAGAACAGGATCGAAGATACATTATTGCTAAATGTCCATATTTAATACAGGAACAAGTCAATTGCGTCAATCAACTTATTCTTCTTGCTTATGCACGCAGAAGTAAGTTCACTCTTATAAATTATTTTGATGATAATCTTGATTCTTATTTGTTATTGATGTATAATTGAATTAAGTTTTGCATCGAATTTTGGTATTCATTATAATGTTTTTTCCAGTTCCAAAAGTTCCACCAATTGAAACCATCGAAAACTGCATGAAGTTGTGTCCAATGATTATTCAAGGTATTTGGGAATATAAATCACCATTCTTACAACTTCCACATATTACAGAAGACAACATTAAATATTTTATGTCCAAAAAGGTAATTTACTCATATATAATCATAGTTGGAATTAATTATATAATAACATTTTGTATTTTTTCAGCGGCCTATTAAATCTCTCCAACAATTTGCACAATTGAAAGCCGATGAACGGCGTAACATTCTGAGAAGTTTAAGTGACACTCAATACGATAACATCATGAAAGTGCTGGGAAGTATGCCCTACGTCGATTTTCAAGTTAAAGTTGAAGGTAAAATATGTCAATTCCAATTAATAATGCATAATGTAAACGATATTTGCTCTATCAGTATTAGATGATGAAAATTCGACTGAAGTAACAGCCGGTGCTATTGTCACCGTAACGGTGACACTCGTGCGCAATGATATGAGCACGCTCTTTGGCGATGAGACCGTCAAAGATCAACAGGCGATTGAAAACCCGCCCAGCGAAGAAGGAAAAGAGGGCGAGCAGGAAAACGAGTCGCAAATTAAGCGGCCGGCATGGATGAAGCAGAAGAAAGGTGCGGGCAAGAAGACGAATAAA
Organism: Adinopsis sp. GC000173; assembly: GCA_030264715.1. Classification (NCBI taxonomy): domain Eukaryota; kingdom Metazoa; phylum Arthropoda; class Insecta; order Coleoptera; family Staphylinidae; genus Adinopsis; species Adinopsis sp. GC000173. Next base: position 32,735 of record JARJDW010013640.1, read on the forward strand.
AAGGCGTCTAAGCAGAAAGCGAAGGGAACGGCGAAAGCGGTGAAACCCGAAGAGTCACCAGTGCCCACATCAAATAATTGTAATACAGTAGCAAAAGTTGAGAACGAAGTAACAAAGGAGGAGGAGGGCGAAGATAGTGATGTTAGTGATACTGAAACGAACGATAACAACGATCGATCTTCGGATGATGATGCGAAGAATTCAAACCACGAAGATGATGATCAGGTAACATTGAAAGAGTTGTTCTTTAAAAAAATAAATGATTGCGGTTTAAGTGTTAATTTATTTTAAAAAATAGATGTTTGTATTTATTATTAGGTTTATAATAATCTCTTTTCATTATTTTAATATTACGAAGGTGGGTTGAAAAGTTTTTGGCTTTTATAATTACGTTGCACAAGAAATTATTATTTTATCATGTAGCTAACTTAATTTGGTTAATATGCATCAAATTTTGCAAAGGGTATGGAAAGATTTACTATCAGAAAAGTTTGGGAAGATAAGTACCGCATCTTTTAAGCATTAGACTTTCAGCAATGTTGCGTGGCGAATCTAACTGACTTTCTGTTACAAATTAGTACAATTAATGAAGCTTGGATGTATTACTTTAGACAGCAAAGGAACTGATAGTTAATACATAATAACTCACCTATTATTATTATTGATAAATAGGCTAAAAACTATCAACAGATAGGGTCACCATTTAGACAGACTAAAAAAACTTCTTTACACAGCAGCAACTCTAACGCATCAATGTACTTACTTCTCAGTCCTTCTTTTGATCTAATAACCTTTAAATATTGTAAACGAAAATTTGTACCGTAAAAAACAAGCTAAATATCAGGTCTTTAAAATATTTATTAATATAACTTTATAATAAAATAATTATCGTGAATCAGCATTGCCGAGATCTTATCAGCTCATCTTCGTATGTATCTCGAAAAAAATTCTTGATTGGTCTGACTTAGTTATGTTTTCTCTTTTGAACTTGCATCATCTTATTTTTGTCCATTTTTCTTGAGATGATAGAGCATTAAAAAGTGAAATATAATAATTATTGATATTCATCATCTATAGAAAACAGAATAACGAACTTCCGATAAAAGTAGCACAATGTATCTCAGTATTAATAGGATGACTTCATCACATCACAAATCTAAATAATAATAATTTCCTAATGAATGAGAGTCAACTAGTGCTAACGAATTCTACAAAAATGAAATGTTGTGTTAATTTAGGAATGGGAAAAATTCCAACAAAAAATCCATAAGCGAGATAAAGTATTGGAGGGTCGTTCGAAACAATCACACTCGGTTGTCCACTGTCCATATTTCCCAAATGATAAGCAGGAATATTGGTGGACGTATGTTTGCGATCGCCGATCGAAGACATTATTAACAGCACCCTATCATATAACTAGTCTAGTTGATAAAGAAGAATGCCAGCTTCGAGTAAGAAATATATTTTATTTGAATATTGGATATAATGATATAAACAAACGTTCGTTTACAGTTTACAGCACCAATGTGGAAAGGTGTTTTCACATTCACTGTGTGTCTGCGTTCCGATTCCTACATCGGCTTCGACCAACAGAAAGATATAAAACTGGACGTCAAGGAGGCGCCGGCTGAAGTAAAGGAACATCCACAATGGGAATTCGATGTGAGTGAAGGTGAAGAGAATGCTGAAGATGAAGCACAAGAATCTGAATATACAACCGATGACGACTTACCGGATGAAGAAACTTAGACTGTTTTTTATTAATAAAATAAAATATAAATGTTTGGAATTGTATTAAGGGGAGATGTAGTAAGAGAGAGTGTTGTACAAAAGGTAAGTTAACATTCCAACATCTACCAAAGAAAGATCAAATCTCCTCTTAGTATGACGATTTTTTTGATGTTGTCAACTTGAATATTTGTTTTTCATGTTTATTTTGGGATGGTTAAGCTATAAAAGTATATTTATAATAAAAACAAGTTTGTAAATGTACGAATTTTGATTTTTATATTAATATCAATATCAATCAAAATGTCCAAAATACATAATTTCTAACATGTCTTCAAACCAAATAGGGTAAGTATACGTAGTATTATTAAATATCTGATTTCGATTTTCATATTCTAAACGTGATTTTAATAAATGATAAATATTTGTGGCAACATTATCACGGTCTCTTTGTATGATTTTACCATTATTTGAATCCATAACGATCGATATTGTGCGTTGATAGGGATTTAAATCTTCAACATAATATAAATTTTTTGGTGGTACAACTTCTGGATCAATAAAGATTCTTTGGCCTGTGTATATGTTCAAATATGGTGTTTCAGTTGTAATTTCCTTATAAGTTCGATTTTTATACGATTTATTTTTCATATTCATAATAAAGTTGTAGTATAATCAAGTATAAAATTATTTGACAATACAATTAATGACATTTCAAACCTGCAATTCTAGTAAAAAATAGATTATTTTAGCTGGTAAATTTATATTAATTAAGCTTAACTTACAAAGTAATTTCAATCAATTGCAGATGAAATGCTTATCAATTGCTACTTATCAAATGTAACTCAACTTTATAATTTGTTAATTATATTTAGTCGTTAAGTTTAATTAGAATGTCAACTAATTGCAACTTAAAACAAACAAATGTGTTTTTTTTATTCAAAGGAATGTTGAATTTGTCTAACAATTTATTTTTCTGTTTACATCAAGATTGTCAAAATCGACCAAATTTCAAATATATTTTATTTATACTCTTAATAAGAATATAATTAATATTGTAAAAGGTATGTTGTTATAAAATAATTGATTTATAAAAAAACTACGAGTAAAGTAAAATTTTTGTAAAGTTTTCCTTTTATGATACTTAAATAGAAAATTGGGCTTATTTTTAGATAAATACTATGAAGAGAAAATTCGCACCTAAAAATAATGATTTAACACTATATAACTTTCGATATAACTATTACCAAAAATCGGATATTAGTTGAAGAAGGACAATCCAAACAGTGTCGACCGGTTATTCTTTTCTGTTATAAAAAAATTGTAAAAGGAAAATATAGAGATGTTACATTTATAAATTCAATGTTTATATTTTTTAATTATTATCAATATGAATGTTCTGAAAGCTATAGATAGTTAGTTAATTAAATAATTACATTCTTGCTTGAATAGTGAAAGGCGAAAAAAACTTGAAAAATAAAATTTTTATATACATTTGAATCGAGCGCCAATACGTTGAAATGGTTGACTTCCAGCGCCTCCTGCGGTTGGTAGCAAAACTATAGTAGCTGTTAGCATAGACACAAATCAGTTTTGAGAATTGCAATTGTACATTAAGTTGCCTATACCAAGTAATTCAAATTTTATAAACAATTTATGGATATTTTATTAAATGTAATGTATATAACATTAACAAAACAGCGTAATTGAATAGAAGCATACAATATATTTAAATTTAATCACATAGCAGCACTTCTGCTAGCGTATTTTGACTAATATATACATTAAAGACCTTAAGATTTGAAAATTTTGGTGGAGGAGCCGGTTTTTTTAGCTGTAACTTTTGCTAGAATAGAGAAATTGTGCTCAAACTCGTAGTGGTGATATGTTTTTAGATCCTCTACAACATGTCATGCTCAAATTTGCAAAAAAGAAAGTTGATTTTCTTTGAAAGATAACCGTCATTTATGGGTATTTAAGTGGCTCGTAGGCCCACTTAGAATTGGGCTAGAGGGCTCAAAATTGGCTCAGCAATTTCTATTAGGGTCCCCTACAAGGTGATATGCTTAAAATTTCAAAAATCAAAAAAAAATTTTTTGGCCAAAAAAACGGCAAGGGGTTAACCTTACGATTTTTGCGATTTTTGACGAAAAATAGAATTCGCTCAAATTCGGTTCCTAGCTGTATTTTAGCCTTCTAAAGCCATTGTGATTACTCCCATGCGCGTATTTTGAATAATTAAAAAGATACATTTGAAATTTGACACAAAATTTTTAATTTTTGCGCGTTATTCATTGGCGCCACCTGTGTCATAGTAGTCAAACTAGGACTGCTCTTAGCGTAGAGACGATCCAGATTTATGCGATGGAGTTATGGGAAATTGCAAATCAAGTTGCCTAATTCAAAAAATTTACAAATAGCAACAGTGATTTTACAAGTTTGAAAAAACTGTTGTTTGTTTATAAATATAGAAAGGCCACGTTTATAAATTCAATGTTGTTTTATTCTGCAAATAGTGTGCATAATTAATTAAATTATTTTACTTTTGGATAGTTAGTTAATTAAATAAATGCATTCTTAATTAGAAGATGAGATGTGAAATAAGCATTGTTGAAAAATTAAATTTTGAAACAATCGATCGATCGATCAATTTCAAAAATATTTTATTTACAAGAAAACTATTAACAAGAACATAATTACATTAAATAGAATTATAAAAATATTACATATCCATATGTGTGTTATTTCTCTAAAGTTATTAATTCATTTATATTAATTAATAAGATGTTTGATAAAGCAATTAATTAGATATATCTTCTGTCAGCAATAGCAATAAAATATTTCGTTTTTAAATACGTTGCCTACTCGCCTACTTTTTCTTCTTCAACGCTTCGAAGCGTCGAGTTAAATCATCAAAATCGATATCATCACCTGGATTTGACATTGGCACCGATGGTAGTTCGGGAATGTCTTGAAAGCCACCTGTGTTGTTTAATTTTGGTGTTGGTTTCGTTACGTTGCTCTAAAAATAATAGAAATTGATAAAAACATTTGCAAATTCCATTAAAGTATAGTATCAATAAGCAATGAAAATATTCTATTTCTGATGCATAATTATAAATATTTTTGTAAAACCAGTGAGTAATTTATTTGTGGTAAGACTTTGGGTTGTAAATTCGTATATCCTGTAGGAATTTTTCAGAAATTATTCATTTTTATCTAGTAAAAATAAAAGGTATTAAAATCTATATCGCAAAATGTGTTGAAAATATTTCATAGGATGTTTAAAATTATATATAAATTGATTGTTTTGTCTTCACTGAATGTTATGATTTTTCTAAAATTACATGTGATTCTAGTATTACACAGTGCAGAACAAAAGAATAATAAAATACAAACCTCAAGATTATCATCAGGAGATAGCATGCAATGCGGTACATCCTATAAACATTTAGATTGTACACCAAAAATAAAATAACACAAAATATTACTTACAAAATTAGAGTTGTCTTCGTTTGACGGCGGTATATTGTAAGAAAAGGCAGCTGGCGGCGGTGGCGGTGCTGATGCGTTCTCATTATTCAAGTTCAAATTCTAAAAATTCAACACAATTAATTCAAAGTAAGAGTTATGCATTTTTATATATAAATTACTGGATAGCTGAATGGTGCTTGTGCTTGTGGCAAGGGTGGCGGCTGTGGATATCCAATAAATCCAATTGGCATGCCTCCTCCACCACCACCACCCAAGTTATTTCTACTATCATTGCTTAAATCAATCAATAGGGCATCATTGCCTGCTTGCATTATTTGTGGATCCGGTTCATATTCGACATTAAAGCAGCTCGCAATCTCCACCAAATACTTTTCGACCAGCTTTTTAGGCGGGCTTTGTATGCTCATCTTATGCTTAAGCTTGGCGCTGACAGCAGCTTCAGTTTCGGCTCGGCATGCATCCGCGTACTGCTTACCATACTTCATCGCTAACAAATCGGAGATTACTTTTAGCTCCTGGATGTCAGCTTGCAATCGTGGTGCTACCCATATTAAGCTGGCTACGGCTTCCGATATTCCTTCATCCATCTCTCTAATTTGGGTAATTAAACTAAATCGTGCCAGAAGTAGATCACAGTACATTTCAACGACCTCCATCGCCTCAACCAAATAATCCTCCCTACATTAAAACTTGATGTGATTGCTTTATGTAAATACGTGTTAATGTCTACCTTATAATGTGTTCGACGCGAATTTTCGCTCTTTCTGCTTTGCCACCAGCTATAAAATCAGCAATTTCTCTTCGGGACTTTTGGGTGAGTTCAGCCTTCTTCTTCTCCAATAACTTTAAACGATTTATTGCTAAACGCAAATGCGTTTTTAATTTTGTGTAATTGGGCGCACTCGCGAACATTGTTAAAATGATTAATTAATTAATTCTTGTTAATTCTAAATGGTGCAATGATTTAATTTCTTGATGACACATAACATAACCTTCAACCTTCAAATATTAATAATAAGTACTCATTGCTCTAAATGTCAACATTTCGACATATATCGATTCTTAAACACAATTTTGGAAAAAAATAAATTTTTGATTTAATTTAATAGATTTTATGTAATTAATTGCATTATTAGTGAAAAATATGTTGAATAGATGTTAATTTAAATTTGAAAAAGGGGTAAATAATATTTTTATTTTGCATGTTTTAATAAAATACTTACTGACAGTTTAGACCAATTGGGACGAATTTTATGCCATCTGTGATAAAATAGTACATACCAGTAAATAAACAAAAATATAAATAATAGATAAACAATAAAATTTGAATATTTATCAAACAATAATAACTATTAAACAAATTTTAAGTTGTTAGCTAATTAGAATAAATGGACATTATTTAAAATCTAAAAAATATAGTTAACATGAAAAACATTCCATTCTAATTTACTTATTATTGTTGCCATTTACGATTTTTTTATATAAAACGATTAATTTACTGGCTATTTAATGATGTACAATTATTGTACACTAGTTTCTTGAATAATTTATATTTATGTTTATCGATTTTTTCAAGGATTAGCCATATAAGTTCGCACCCACTTGACAGAATTCTACAATTCCAATTTACTACTGAATGATTTTATAATTTACATTGGAGCGATAAACAGTTTATTGTTTAATCAGCGCTGAAGCAATGGATTTTAACGTGAAGAAAATCGTGAAGGATGCTGGCGCTGCATTAAGTCGTGTCGTTCAGGTGAGAACAATTTATAGGTTAAGTTATTCCAGTTGATTAAGAAGACATTCGTTTCTTTTAGTATACGGAAGAAAAGCTGGGCACGTCAGAAAAGACGGAACTCGATGCACATTTCGAGAATTTATGGGAGCGTGCCGATGCAACGAAATTATGGACGGAGAAATTACTGCGAAACACCGAATCGGTGCTGATACCAAATCCGGGCAATCGTGTCGAGGATTTCGTCTACGAAAAGATCGACAAGAAGAAGCCAGCACGTCTATCAAATATGGAATACTTGGGCTTGGATATGATCGAGGCTGGTAACGTATTCGGACCGGGAACGGGATACGGAAGTGCACTTATCAAAGTTGGATTGTGCGAACAGAAATTGGGTCAGACTGATCGTGATTATATAGGCAGTGCAGCGATGTGCTACACGCAACCGCTAAGGAAATTCCTGGAGGGCGAGATGAAGACGATATTGAAGGAAAAGGCTATATTAGAAACTAAGAGGTAAGGTTGTTTTGCAAATAATTATGCTTATATAAAAGTGGTTTACTTATTATCATTAGTATTGTTTATTATTTATACATTTACCACTAATTATACAAGATTAATTTCATGTTTTTTCGTGATATGTGATGTTCAACAGCACATTAAAACTTTCTTATCAATTCGATTATTTTCTTCTATCGTATAGAAATGATTCATAAAAAAAATAAATTATATTATTTTTTTATTTTTAGATTGGATTTGGATGCGTGTAAGAATCGCGTTAGAAAGGCAAGAAGTATGCTTGGCCAACCAGCTGTAAGTTTAATTTTAAATTCATTAATAATTTGCATAACCATTAATTACTAATTTACTAACATTTACGCTAAAATAGAAGGAAGGAATTACGCCTGAAGCTTTATTGGAACAGGTATATTAACATATATTAGTTTTTAACCCTTATCTATATATCGAAAAGCGTATTCGCATATGACATGTTTACAAAAATCCTAAACTGATTTTAGGCTGAACGTGATTTAAGGATCGCCCAATCAGAGTTCGATCGGCAAGCAGAAATCACAAAGCTGCTACTTGAAGGTATTGGAAGTTCACATGCCGCCCATCTTCGCTGCCTACACGAATTCGTCGAAACCCAAGCGCGCTACTATGCGCAATGCAGTAGTATAATGACAGAATTACAGCAAGAGCTAGCCAGGTACATACTTACTTCATTCCTTACTTACCATTTTGTGCTTACTAACATGTATCGATGTCTTGATCTCTGTGTCTCTGCATGTTTATTGACTAACAAACTACTTTCAGTGCTGTCAAGCCTGGACCTATTCTACGTATTAATAGCGAAGATATGGAACAACCTACTGTGCCTAATAATACACGAGCTCCTTCACCATTATCCTTTACTACAATTCCAACCGATAATACTAACTTTTCTGTCGTATAAGTTTCATTTTCGTTTTACGCTTACATTAAATATGCTTATTTGCAAAATTGCATTCGCTCGCAATGTCATAATAATAAGTTTCCATTATCTAATTATTATGAAATTGTATTTTAAATATCGTAGTTTTGATGAATAATATTTTCAATGAACACCATTAATGGATTTCTAGATGTTTATCAATTTTGAATGCTTCATAGATGTTGTTGAAATTATTGAATGTTATTGCATTTTAACATATCAGTATATATATCAGGCAGCCTTTCCAAGTAATGTAATGAAAAATTGTGTTTGTGTATTAATAATAACTTAATAGCTTTAATTTCATGCTGGAAAAAATGATTACTCTACGATTTTCTCACCATTTTAATGAACAGTAAACTTTACTTTTATTGTTTGATATAATTTAATTATCCGCTTGTGGAAATTGCGTCGTTTCTTAAGAAATAAATTATATTTTCTTTCTAAAGTATTAACTATTTATGTTTCAGAGGAAAAAGTGTAATACATATACAGAGTGATTTCCGATCGTATGAGAAATTTAAAACAGTACTTTGATTTTAAAGATAAAACATTTTATTTAGTTGGAAATATTATATAATATATTTATGCAAATTGGTATAAAATTAGTTAGAGATCGGTCAATTCTGAATTTGGAATTAAATGCAACTTTTGATCATTGTATAGGTTACAGTTTTTGAACGAAATATCTTAATATTTGCACTTAGTTTTTCAACATGATATCTACGCGATATTTCATGTTCTGGAGCCGTAAGTTTCTAAAAAGGTGATTATCAGCCTTTCTTCCATCTTGGTATATCTCTAATAACTTTCTTTTGCCGCACATTAGTATATTGCATCAAATAAAATGGTTGATAAGGATTAAACAAAATTCATTATATTCTTATAATATAATGGAGTGCAAGACGTATGTTGCAATACACGCTACATTCTATGTAAATCAACAAACATAAATTTATTTATTGAACTTATTTAATTTTTTGGCGACACACTTCAACAACTTCAGGTATTACCACAAGACAGTAGTTGAGATCCATTACTTTAAAAGCACTTAAATTGTTCTCTAAGGATTTTTATTTGGATATCTGCAACTGCATTTTTAGAATACAAATGAAATTACTTGGAAATTTATTCTACATATTTGTCACGAACTGTTGGATAACGCAATGCTTAAATTATTAAAATTTGCATCCAAGAAGATGATTACTATTATTCATAACTGATCATTTTAGATAAAACCGCTTTTTTTAAATGTCTAAAATTGACTGAATACTGTCCATTTGAACAGCGGTCACCCAGTATATACATTTACTATTTATCAACAAATTTAAAATAACCTTCCAATGATCTAATCTTAATGAATTCAAATAAGGTGCATGTTTACGTTTACGAACGATAAATTATTTTTAAACATGCGTTTAATGCGCTAAATATACAGTACATGACATAAATAATATAAATTTAACCTTTAGGGAATTAATTTCATCATCATGTATTAGATAACTTGAATTTAAGGCTGTTAATTTATTAGCTTTTTAACAAAAGACGTTATTTTAATGTTATATGCAAATTGTTATCGAACACCGTTTTATTATTTCTGTTATATTAACGTGTATTATTCGCTTATTGTTTTTCATTTGTGATGCAGTCTATCATCCAAACCTGGTGCAAATAGTATTCCCGAAAATTCCTCTCATCAACCATCAACAACCGAATCAAATACAGAGCAGCGAATATTACGAAAAGCGCGCGTTCTGTGCGATTACGATGCAAAAGATGCCACCGAATTAAGTCTGATGATCAATGAAGTAAGTAACTATATAATTTGATCTATGAGAGAAATTTTTTACCCTCTTTAATTTTAGGTAATTCTAGTTGATGACACCGTAAATAACGCAGACTATTTCTACGGCGAACGCGGTCAGCAGAACGGCAAAGTTCCAAAAGCATTCGTTGAAGTATTATCGTAAAAGCACCATATTTTTTTAAAATCAATTTTGTCATTTTTGTGTTGTCTTCCATGACGATTAATTTATTTATATTCGTACCTGCTCCATTAATTGTTCCTTAATTGCCATCTGAGGTCAATATCACGTGCAATTAATATATGATAAAACACATTAGATAGAATTAAATATTAATTTTTAGCAATAACGAATTGTTGCATAGTTAAAAAGTTAAAATTAATTATTATTGTAGATATTATAATGTAATGCAAAATATTAAATGAGTTATTAATTACTCGTATATTACATATAAACTAGTTATTTCTGATCAAATATATTAACAGTTACGTGGTCAATAATTCGACAACGAATACATTTTTATTATTAAAGTTTTTAAATCCATTATTATATCACTTAAAAAAAAGGATAAACGAGACAATAAAAATATAGAAATTCGTTAAAATTTTTATTTATGTTACAATTATTTTCAAATTAGACACAGACAATATATTATATAGCAATTATTTGTTTTTTAAATTAATAATGAAGCTATTTTTGGAGAATGAGGCTATATTCTGGGAAAAGAAAATACAAATTTTCTAAAGAGAAAAAATAATATTTTTATAGTCAGGAATATAATTTACAAACGCATAGTTTGGGTTAGTGACTATATTGCCACTGATGATGAGTGGAAAGTTATAATTTTTTTCAATATAACACCACTCGAAACGTTTGAGAAGAAGAAAATGAACATAAATTGAGTTTCCTTAACTCAAGCCATGAGTTTATTAGTTATATTGCTGACCCATACATTATTTCTTCGGTACACCATTGTTTCAACATAATATTTTTATTTTCAGCTGTAATTGAGATTCATCAATACTTTTAGTATAAGACAAATTAAATATTTTATGGTATCTGCATCAATGTCGCTATATCTACAAAACGGATGAAAACATATTTTTTTACATATGTATCTGAAAATAATTTTTATTTGATTTTCCCAGGATATTGGCGCTTTGGAAGATTCTATATAAAATAGAAATACTGATAAAATATGCCTTTGGAATTCTCAAAGCATCTTATCATTTATAATATATAAACACATAAAATTACTTAAACATATTAATGGGAAAATATTCGATTCATAGAGTTTTGTTGCTGCATTTTGTGTGAACAAACTCTTAACATACGCAACTATAGACAGCTTACCTCTAACCTTTTTCACTTCCAAATCTGGTTGTATTCGATCCATCTTGATCAAATTAATAACAGGGCTTCGCACGCATTGGTGCACATTCTTCGACCAAGTGTAACCCCACATACAGACGCATCTAAACGAACCGGGAGTGTTTAGGCAAGCCTGGCCCATTGTTTTATTGCAATTGTGCGTTAGCGCTACGCACTCATCGATATCAACGCAAATACCGTATTTTGAATTCCATATGTATCCAGCTTCGCTGCAGTGACAACTAACATTGAATTGATTCAACACAAGACCAGAAAAATCAACATTTGCATGTTTATCCAACGTACAATTGCGTTGATTGGGCGGATTGATTGAGTAACACGGATTTGTCGTGGAGCTGAAACAAGTTTGAGGATTTTCAATGGATTTTTCACCGCAACACGGATCCGGACAGAAACTGTAAAACGCGCAGGCGAATGGTTGATTATCATTCGCGCGATAGTCATTTATTTTTGGTTCTTCTAAGCAACTTGCAAAATTATTACAATCATCGTAAATGTGCTCTAAATCTTGTACTTTATTCATTGTGTACCAACACATAAAGTAGCTGGCGGTTGTGCGCCATTGGTATCGTTCAAGCGGTCCTTGGAATGGATTTGACAATGTATTATCGCGCTGTTTTAACTTTTGGCATTCTAGCTCAACCATTTCAATTTGTTGCGATTGATTTGGCTTTGTCCAATGCTGTTCTTCGATAATGACTGCAGTATCATCGGATCTTTTTAAGTCGGTGGTTTTTACGCGACCCCATAGAAACTCGATGCATGTTAAAAACGAAGTCTGACAGTGTTTGTGCACCTCCCAATGTAGATTCCTCAGCGGCGGTTTGGGGAATTGAGCGTAGTAGTTTCGCTTCGCCGTGCTTTCGTTACGTTCGTATCGCCGATCGTATTCGTTGAATTTGTGTGAGCGTAAATAGTAGGCGATATCTCTAATCGCATCGGGAACCCAATCCCAATTCTTATCGGCTGTTTTCAAATCGTTATTAATTATTGGATTCGCTGTTGTTATATTTGATTCGTCCGCTCGAATGCGGCGTGCGTCTTGAATTGGCAAATCGTTCACTGAAATATAGTCGTCCTCGGTACAAAATATGTCACAACATTCTTTTCTAGATAGTAATGTTAATGTTAATACTATTAATATCTTCTTCATCAATTTTATAGTTAGATCTGGTAACCTGTCATTAATCAGGAATGTAAAACCCAGTGCAAAACCTAGCAACAAAATCCTAGAACAAGTATGTCAAAAACATTTTTAGATTGTTGCATAGCATTTTGATGTGTTCTAAATAAAGGTGACTAGAGACGTACTAGTTTTGGCAATACAGTACGTTTTTAAGGTGATCAGAATGCACCTAATGAAATTTTTACTTGTAAAATTCATTTTAATGTCAACCATAATGTTAATATTTGGGTTAATAAAACTTGGCCATGTACTTACCTTGGATATCTCGCATTTTTTACGACCATTTTTGATTGTTTATGTTATAAAAATATGTTTCGATAATCTAAAATTGAATATTTTACATGATTGGTGATGAGTTGTGACATGCGCATATCCATTAAATACATTGAATTTGATTTGATTTGTTTAATTTACATTTTTTAGAATTACAAATGATATAAATGTAACATTTGGATGGAAGGTATTTGCTACAATCATTCTATTTGTAATAAATACATCAGCGGTAGCGTTTCAATTGATTTTGATAATTATAACGATTGCTTTCAGTGGCGGATTTAAAGTTCAAGTATTTAGGGTACCTCTACATAAATCTGTCACTGATTGGTTTTAATCTGATATAAATTTATATTTACTTTAAGGAGTTTGATGCGCTCTTAATTATAATTTTAATAATATTCATCATCGTCTCTTTAACCTTTGGATGGTTGAGTGACATTTTAGTAGAACAGATATTATTGGCAATAAAAAATCAATAATGATGCTATTTATAATTTGTTTATATTTAATTAGCATGAATTATTGTCGCAAACACTATTTTACTCGATTCCATTCGATGGTGATGTAAAACTAACCAAATTGATGCTACTTATGATCGTTCGAGGTCGATCGGCAATGGAATTGAAAGTTTGTTATTTTGGATTCTTGTCACTACGCATTGTGCTAGCTGTTTTACATAGGCTAATACAATTAATAAAACAAATTAAAATATATTTATTTTAGTCGTTTAATGAAACGATTTCTTACTGCACCATATTCTGGAATAATTAAATCACGCTAAAATGCTTGGATTTTAAAAGACAAAATGTGCTTGAAAATATTAGAAGGAGATGAAGGCATTTTTGATACATTACATCTATAATGAAATTAATCTAAGAATAAACTGTAATATAACCATATTAAGAAATTAAAAAACCACCGCTTATCACTAATAGTAGTCCTGGGTAAGACGTTAAACTGTAGCCTCAGAGGTTGGTTATCAAGGAGAAGGAAGGTAGCAGAAATAAGTCCTAACTTAAAGAGAAAGAGTCTAAAGTTTATTGCAACTTGTACTCCAGCAAATTAAGTGAAGGAAAGTTGGTTGGTTAACACTAAACACTAAATCTAGTGGTAAGTGGCTATAGAAGTTATTTTGGACATTCTTATCCTAATAATTTGTTAAGTCTGTTAATCAAAAATAAACTAACATCAACCTCAAAACTTCACATCGCAAATGCATTGTTACGTAGTGCAATAATTTAACGTATTTTTTTGGTGGATATAAATAGCTTGTGTTATAATTAAAAATTTCAAGTCAGAATATTAGAGTTGATATTCCCAACTCCAGTTAGAACAATTAACCAACATCGTCTTCACTAGTTTTCAGTACAATCAATTAATGAAGTTTTTTGGTATATAAAAATAGCTTCTATTATAATACAAGATTTCAAGTAGGAATATAAGTGTTGATATTCCCACACCAGTTAGATAAAGAACAAATATTGGATTAATGTGTTTAAAGCGTAGAAACGCCTTACTCTTTGTACTTTTGCGAATTGCAAGTGAATGTTGTGTTAATTCGTGCATAGTTAAATGCAGCCATTCATCGAATAATCCAGCCGACAAAAACATATTAATCAAATCATTGAAACGATCACGTAGTGGAAATCCACTACGCATGTAGCTGACTATCGGATACGATATCAGCGAGTCGGTGAAGCAATACAATAAGGGCGCATAATTATCATCGCGATAGCGTTGCTGCGCAAATTTCAGATACAATCTCGACATGAGCATTGCGGTGTTGTGCTCATTTACGGTGCGCGTTACGCACTCCTCAAATTCCGTGCAGACTTCCCATTTTAGATAATTCGGTGGTAGTTCATTCATTAGCTCCTCGAAGTAAGCCCGTTTTGATTCTAATGCCAGGAGGGTCATTCCGAGATCGTGAATATCTTTAATTGTTGAGATTTGAGTTTCATAGGCGGAATTAGTCAATTTACTCATTAGTTTTGTTTGAAACGCTGTAGTGAGTAGTAAACAGCCGATAATCCAGAATATTAATACCATGCGCATGTGAAAGCGTGTTGGTAGATTTGGAATCGCATTTGAAAACGGTATAGCGAATACATTTAACAAAACATCGTTTAATGTTATGAAGCTGGGATGTCGATCAATCTTGTTTAAGAAATACAGCGAGACAATCACGATAAGTGCTAGTAGTAATACTAATAATGACACGGTGAGACTAAATACTTCCAGCATCAGTTTCCAAGCGGCTTTGCCAGGCGCGTGCGGCACGCAAATCACCAATGCATCTTCGTAGTAAGCCGGCGTTGAATCAAACACCTCGTGACGTATGCTATTTGCAGACAATGATCCAATGGCCATATCGACTTTATTATTATACAACATCCCAACGATTCCCGTGTATAAATTTGCACTGCGATTGATACGTCCCCACTCCGGCGTGGAGGACATGGTATAGACGAAGCGCACATTTGCGGTACGCTCCAATTCGGTAAGCATCCTCAGCTCCAAACCGCTTTCAAACCTGTATTCATCTATGGTATTTTTGACTTTAACTGCCGGGCCGATCATGAACGGTGAGTAAATCATTGTACGTAATGTAACGTTGCACTTATTTAAGTCGTTGGGTATCTTATCAGCAAACCATGGTAGGTAGTAAGGCTTACCACTAGTGCAGTTTCCAAGCGGTTGAACGTTGAAAGTATTACCACATGTTCCATTCTTGTACGGATACCTAAAACAATTGACATAGATAAATTAGACTATAGATAGATGAATGCTGATAAACAACTCTCTTGAATAGCTCTGGATAACTCTATTGGATAACGCTGAACAATGATTTAAGACGCTCCTACAAAAATAGGTGCGAATTTATTGAAGGATGGAGGTAATACTAAGGATTTTGGAGGCAACATAAAGCACTCTAGCGACAGTATACGATGATGCTGTGGACCAGTATGATCTAATTTGGAACCCATACCTCACATAGGGACAGTTTAACTAATAAAGGGGGTAATTTAGTCCTGCACCCAAAGGTATATATGTTGGAATGGAAGCGTATTTGAAATTTAAAAGAATTTAAGTAGGGCACATCACAAAATAAATTGGGAAACACTATTGCAGACAATACTTGAAGAACGATGGCACAAAATGTAAAGATGCTAGCTTTGGATGCAAATGCTAACATAAAAGATGCTAGCCCCAATATAATCGATAATTGAATATAGATTCTAACAAGGCTGACATACCAGGTTAAAATATGTTGCACGGTATTATCGTTCTGAGATGGCAGTAGAACGACACCGTTCACAATATTCAGCGCCCATAATTCTTGAATTAGAAACTGCGTCGTTTCAATTTGATTGAAGTACGATGTTGCAAAGATGAGGAACTTTGCGTGCGGATTCCAAGTCGGCAAGTTCTTCAAGTAGAGCAAATGGTGACGAAAGTTGTGTAGAGCGCGTATTTGCATTATATAGAAATCGCATCGTTTCTCTTTTGCGAGCAATGCCATCAGATGCGTTTCAGATACATTCGGCTTCTTCGTTAACAATGTCCAACGTGTTTTAGCAAATATTTCGTGGAGGAGTAGTGTTGTCATCGTTTCAGGACTTTGCATATCTTTCGGTTCAAGCGGCGAGCTGGATAAGATTACCATGTCGCTTGTTGTGGTGTATCTTAAAAGGCCGTCCGTTAAACATTTAGCAAACGTTAACCTTTCGCTGATTTCTTCATAAAATTTGGTTATTTTAAATCTTTGCAGATATATGCCACTCGATTGGCTTATCAATATTAATATGATGTACACAAACATAATTTTAGTTGTAAATATACTAGTAAAGGGTAGTAGTATTTAAAGACTAATGGTATTTTATTTTGGTAAGCTCCACAAATAATTATTCTACCTATATAGTTCGATTTTGGGCAATTTTTGATTGTCGTAATTTGATGCTTTTAATGTAATGGATATACTAAGTTAAAAAAACATTATTTTGATAGGTACATTTTATTTTAATGGCTGCATTTTATGTGATTTATTATAATTTTTTGTTTTATTTTCATTTATTATATAAATGTAGCATTCGTTATTGATTAAATTGATTGCAATTTAATTTCATGTTAAAGGAAACCAATAAGTAACTGAAATGAATGATTTTTAATATTGAAAAACTACCAAAGTCAATAAGCTTTTAATATACACTGAGTTTCGATCCAAAGTATAGATAGGAAATATAATCTACCTATACATTTTTAGTATGTAGTTTCACACAACAATTAAATTTAAAATAACGTGGCAAATGTTAGCCAATGATTTGTTATTTTTAGGTGAATAATTGAAATAAATGATGTGGTAATTTACCTAAACCACTTATTTATGTGAATTTAATTTATATGAGCATTGCATTTATTATCAGCTCGTTAAAATTTATAAGTGCAACCGACCGCCTGCTAGATACATATAACCAGTAGTTCTGTTTATTGTGTCTGATCGCATTGGATGTATTCATTCCATCAGGTATACGTTATCATTTTATTTTATTAATAAAATGTACGGATTTATTTTTTTCTTTAGCTTATACAGCGAAGTCACTGCAGCGTGAAGCGTTTGGTATCAAGCGTGAGCTTTTTCCGATAGCAACTATTGCTCAAAATGCGCCTAATGCTCCGATTGCGCCGTTTGCTCCTGTTGCTCCGCTTGCTCCGAATGTGCCGATTGCCCCGATTGCACCTATTACTCCGATTGCTCCGATTGTTCCTATTGCTTCAACTAAACCAACTGCTTCTATTACTCCGACTGCGCCCATCTTGTCTATTTCCCCGATTGCTCCTTTCGCTTCAATTACGTCTATTCGGTCTATTCCTCTGAATACGTCTAATGTCCCGATTGCTCCTATTTCTTCGATTTCTCTTATTTCTCCTACGCCCATCGTGTCTATTCTTCCGATTGCTCCTTTTGCTTCAACTGCGCCTATTGCGCCAATTCCTAGTGCGCTTAATGCCCCAATTGTTCCTATTCCTTCAATTGCGTCCATTACTCCGATTGCTCCAATTTCTCCTTTGACTTTGATTGCTTCGATTGCTCCTACAAATTGGATTCCTTATATCAAACGTTGGTCTTCTAATATCAAGTATTGTCTGACTTCTTCGTTAGATCGCGAAGTTTGGAAATCATCCTCGTATCTATAGAAATTTTGCAAGAAACGTGAACGAAAATTGTAATGCAAGATTGCATTAAAAATATTTAACATAAAATCAAGTTCGTTCACATAGCCATTAAAAAATTATCCAATGTTTTGTCAATTTGAAATTTATAATTGGAATAAATTCTGTCCAAATCCATTTTTATTACTTTTACTATTTGTGTTAGTTTATGTTGAAAAAGTACATAAAAATCAATCACAAATGCATAACCATATATTTAGGTAATTACTTGAACTGATTTAGAGATTTGAACTTCAATAGTGTAATAACAGTAATACTCCAAACTCTACAGAATAATGTGACTTTTTTAACCAAAAGTCCTAGTTACGCTTCTGTGAATTTATCTACGCTATTATTATTTATTACCAGCTCGTTAAA
Source organism: Adinopsis sp. GC000173 (assembly GCA_030264715.1). Taxonomy (NCBI): domain Eukaryota; kingdom Metazoa; phylum Arthropoda; class Insecta; order Coleoptera; family Staphylinidae; genus Adinopsis; species Adinopsis sp. GC000173. The sequence goes on from JARJDW010013640.1 coordinate 51,418, forward strand.
ATATGGGTATAAATAAATTGCCGTTTGCGAAAAAAAACAATTATTTACATCATCATGGAGCTGTTTGGTTTATTGCGTCTGATCGTATTTAGTATGGGTGTAATCATTTCATTAGGTATGTTATTCTATCAATACACTTTCAATATTCGACGCATGATA
>JARJDW010013641.1:0-10313 GCA_030264715.1 Adinopsis sp. GC000173
TATAAATAAATGTCGTACATTGTATTGTTTGAGGTTAAGTTAGGTTTGATTGATATCCTAACAACAGCTGATGGATTGATTAATTTTAATATGCAATATATGTGTACACGTTGTTTATGTAATAATTTTTTCTCAATTACTAACTTTTTGTCATTTTATAATATTGCTATTTTTTTGAAATTTTAGGTCGTCAGTTTATCACTAAACGGTGGAAAAAATGTAGAAAATGTTTGCCGACGATTTTTAACGCGAACAGTGGAAAGAAAAGCAAAAGTGCTATTAGAAATTTTATTTGTTTTCACTTAGCAATTGGTAAGAATAACTGTAACCATTATTATTTTAAATAAAAATTCAAATTAATTTTTAATATTTTGCAGCTTTTGTATTAAAACAAATGTGACTAGAGGTATCGTCGAAAAAGAAATCATCGACGCAGTTCTCAAATGGTTTTCTTGTATAGAATTTTGTTTTTATAATTTTGAATTATATTTCATTTTTATTGTTTTATAATAAAACTTTTTAAATTATCACATTTTTGTAGTTCATTTAACCCATTCTTATTATAAAGGCGCATCCACTACTCAAACGCTGCAGCGCGTTGGTGAGAAAACAGCGCGGTTTCTGAAGTGTTATCTTGGCGGGTTATAAGCGGGAGCGAACTAATGGCCGCTTGGAAATCGCTGGACAAACGCTCCGGTGGCCACCACTAGGTTGAGGTGGCAAAACATGGCGATTTCGCTTTGCAGCCGCCGCTAAATGTTTATTGGGATGACTCCGATCTACTAAGGGATAACTCGATTAATTACCCTTTGGGTCGATCTCGTCATTTTATACCTACTAGCTCTAAAGTAGTATTCAATGCATTCTACCTCCTTCTAACATCGTCTCTGTGAAAATGTGACATTGCCAATATTGGAAGTACCTCAACTAGTTACATTACCGACCATCGATTATATCACGTTCTTTCATTAATTTACCTAAAATAGCCTCCGTGTTCAACTTTAATTGCTTATACCCCCTATTCTAACCTGCCGATTTTAATGAAAATGATACTGCAGTATCGTTGGATGATCCTTAAACGATATTCCGGTATCACCTTGTTAATACCGCCCCCGATCAAAAAACAAGCGATTGAATTCTCAAAAATTTGCACGTATACATTCCTTTGTTTGCATTTCTTTGTTTATTTAGTGTTTAAATGCGTACCACGGCCAAACCGCCTCACCTATTTTGATGAAAATTTTACTGCAGTATTTCTCGATGATGAAATCGAATGGCATTATAGCCAAGTCGCTGCAGCCCCCGGGGGCCGAAAATGGTTATGCCGCCCTCAATAAAAAAACTAAAAATTCCATGCACGGGGATGGCAGCAAAACGTAAAAACAAAACAAAGAAAACAAAGGAAGTGTAATGTAAACATTGCGTGACGTCATAACTCTGACGCAATAAGAAGTAATTCCACGAATTACAACTGTAATTTAATCGGCGTAAGAATGTGACTTGAAATTTTTACATAATAACTACGATGCATTAACTACCCCTTAGTCGAGTTCCGTAAAAACAAGAAAGAGAAAATCTAAAATCTAACTCAACGAATTACATCGCAATTTGACAGCTGTGAAAATATGCCTACCTGCCCTCAGTATGGGGTTTCCCCTTAATTACATTTAACTACGATCCCGAAATTTTATACCGGCAACCCTTAAGTAGTTTTTGATGCATTTTACCCTCTTCTAACATCATCTCTGTGGAAACATGACATTGTTAATGTAAGAAGTAATTTGACTATAGTAGGATTTCTTGACTCTGGCGGGTTGCCCCGCTGTGAGGCCATAAAACAGGTCTGGTTCAGTGTAATACGTTGTATCCTTTTCTCTTTAAGACCACACGCTGAAAGAGAGGGAATATTTGAATTTTGCGCTGTATTGCCTGTTGCGTTTTAAACAAGTTTTAAGCGACTTTAGGTGCTATGAAGCAATATTTAAGGCGAATAATAGCATTAAAGATGTTTAATGGAGAGGTTGTACTTACCGAGCTTAAAAAGCGGCGTTCAAAATGTTTAAGTCCGCTTACTTACAAGGCATAGCTGGAATAGATTATAAATTGAGTCATCCCAAAATTCACTAATGATAAATTATATTTTTGTCCAGTCTAATCAATTACTTGCTTCTTTGAAATTCCTAAAAGTAAAAATATTGTATTATATATATATATTGTGTTTAATATGAAAATAATGATTCAAAATGCTGCTTAAAAATATATATATGCCAAATTGCTCATTAAAGTCCAGATAAACTACTTTTTACTTATTTACTTTTATCTTGAAATATTATTTTCATATTAAGTAAAATATCTTTACTTTTAGGAATTCAAAAGAAGCAAGGATTTTGATTAGACTTGACAAAAATATTACTTAGTGAGTTTTGAGATCACTCAATTCATAATCATTTCTAGCTATGTCTTGTAGGTAAGCAGACTTAAACATTTTGAAAGCCGCTTCTTAAGCTCGGCACGTACAAGCCCTCCCTTTAATATCTTTTATGTTATTATGTTATTATGCGCTTTAATCATTGCTCCATAGCACCTAAAATCGCTTAAAACTTGTTTAAAACGCAACAGGCAATACTACGCAAATTACAAATCATCCCTCTCTTTCAGCGTGTGATGTTAAAGAGAGAAAACGATACAACGTATTACACCGAACCAGCCCCTTTTTATGGCCTCACAGCGGGGCAACCCGCCAGAGTCAAAAAATCCTACTATATTTAGATTATTGAATAGGTGGATATAGTTTCCTTATAATTTAACATTCATTCTACATGCTATTATTGTTCATCCATGAGTATAATAATAATTCTCTATATTGATCAAAATATTTAAACGCTTTACATAATAATTGCGTATTCAATGCAAGAGAGTGTTGTAAAATAAATTTTCACATGTCGCACCTTGTTTAAACATATTTATTAAAACTTTTAGAACATAAACAAGTCAGCTTTATAATATTCGAGAATTAAAGATTGTAAACAAAAATTCCTATGTATTAATACAAACATTTAAATTTTACTTTTATATTTCTAATCTAGAATAAAAATATAGTGCCATTTTAACGTGCAAATTAGATATAATTGGAAATTCATATTTTTTAATGTGAAAAGTGTTTATTTACTGATTTGCTTGATTTTGAGTACGAATCTGTGATTTAAATTAAATACCTATTTGTTTTACAATCTTGGTGTATTATGACTTTAAAATATTATAAAGTGACTTGTTGTATGTATACATTGCAAGTCCGTTTTAAAAGCTAGCTTTTCAAGTTTAACTCTTCTTATTCAAATTTGATGTAACTGATACGCACTTTATTTTATCATAGAATTGAACGAAAAACTAATCAGCATGTAAATTTAAAACTACCACATTATTTTACAATTTGATGTGTAATATGTTACAACTACACAATTTAATGGCTTTTTAAGTAATTGATATACAAACATTATGATTTGCATTTAACAAAAATCATCGCCACGTCATATTCAACATTGCATTGAAAAATCATTCAGAAACAAGACAAAAATCATCGCCACGTCATATTGTTTTCAATATAATGTATTGAAAATCATTCAGAAACAAGGATTTGTGCTTTACCATAATTTATCGATTATCATAAACATGCATCATGTAAATAAAAAATAAAGCGATTTTCTTGAAATTGACCATCTAATATCGATACGCAATACAATTAACATACAAATCTAATTATGGGCGGAGTNCATTTATCGATTATCATAAACATGCATCATGTAAATAAAAAATAAAGCGATTTTCTTGAAATTGACCATCTAATATCGATACGCAATACAATTAACATACAAATCTAATTATGGGCGGAATAAAACATAATGTTAGAAGTATTCAGCCCGTGCGTTTAGAAATCAATGCAATCTGAAGTTTGTTGAATACAAATGTAACATCGAAATTAATTGGAAATAAAACCGATTGCCCAACAACCAACGCACAACAGTGCACATTTTGAATTCAGATCGAATTTGATTATTTGATTAATTTATGCTCGTTAAATTACAATCTAATTGTTTGCTCGAACGTTAACACATCGAGAATGGCTTTTTAGTGTTTCGTTTGGTTTTATTTAATTAAAATGACTCGATTGTTGATAGCAAATCGTTGTTTTATTGCTATTTCATGCGGTAATTGTGCTTGTCAACAAGTCTATTACGAAAATTTATCAAGAATTTTCGCATTAGTGAACAATACCTATATAATAAAGTATGATTATTTGTTAAAATATGAAGAGATTTTTAAATGTTGATAATTTGAAACAAAGTCTACATGAATCAATACGAAATACGAATAGTTAATTTAATTTATTAATTAATAAGTTTATAAAGTATAATTTTTATTACTTTTATTAAATGTTTTAAACCACAGCTATTTTGAAGAAAGTAACTTTAATAAAACAATATTGAAAAAAGCGGATGTATACTTCAAAACTTATCGCATCAAAATAATCAAAATCCAATCATCAATTTATTATCTGATAATGTAGTGTACCCAGTTTAAATGAAACCTATATTTAAAATTTAATTAATTTTACACACAGCTACCGCATTAAGTTTTATAACTCACTTAGATGCATAAAATTACTATAATTTGTCAAAATAAAATTTATAATTTAATTTGCTAATAGAAATTTGATTTAGATACATCCTTTTCATAACATAACATTTATTATTATTACATATTTTATATCATTTTTATTTAATAATAATTTATTTAGTTTTATTAAATACGATTTATAGTAAAAACCATAAATAAATTGAAATAAAAATGATTGAATAGATAATTTTTTTATAGTAATTTACATTCATCTATTTGTACATGCTATTATTGTGCATCCTTGAGTGCACGATAATAATATTTTTTTATATCGACCAAATTTATTTAAATGGCTTTACATAATAATTGCGTATTCAATTCAAGAATGTTGTGTGTTAAATAAATTTCCACATATCACACATTGTTCAAAAACGTTTATTGTAGTTATTTTCATAACATAAACGAGTTGATTTTATAATCATTTATGTGATAAAAACACACCGACTTTAATGTATGTACCTAGTCCAACAATAAGGAAAACTAGAAGTTTTTAACAACACTTTAACATAACTACTTATTAAGTAATTTTTTAGTCACCTTTTCTACATTTGAAAGACTAAAGTTATAAATATATAATAAAATAACATTTTTGTTATAATAAATAGTTGCAAAGTTGTAAAATTTTTCTTACCTTTTATAATAAACATGAATTTGCATAATATTATTGCTCACAATACCGCACATACCTTAAAAACAACATTAAAGTTAAATAAAAAGGCAATAGGTCTACAATTGATTCACCTCCACTGTGGAAAATAAAGAACAAATTATTATTGATCATGTGGTTGAAAATTGCACAATATATAACAATGCAAGCAAAAATCTCATGGCTAAATTACACAAAGTCGTATTATCACTCAAACAGCTCTGAATATTTTATAACCGAAAAGTTATATTCTTATTTCAAATATAGCAATTGCATCAATTTTATTAATTAGATCTAGTTTAATATCTACGAGAGTTATTATTCCCAATTATCAATGCATAATTTATGTCCTCTTGTCTCTAAGAAGTGAGCTACAAGATTAGAAATTGTTGTTAGTTGGGTCAAGGCCCAGTCAATTTTAAAAACTCCTACTTTAAGTATAATTCAGTATAAAATGTACATGCTTATCATTATAGTATATAAATAGCAAAAATTCCCTTATTACCTCCCTCTTCTATCCCACTATTGTCATTGGCCTCATACTATTTCGCAAATTAGCTGGACAAATCGAACATTAGTTGATTAAAGCAAGATATTCTTGGTCATTTTCGGACCAGTTGTTATTTTGCTGATTTCGGGCTTTGACCGCAACAAAGACATAAAGTTTTTTACTTTGTTTGCGTATGCTGATGCGCTGAAATAGGTCCCAAACTTGTTTAAACTTATTCCGCTAATTTTTCCCGACATTTTATAACAGTAAATAAAACAAACTTAAAGAAGTGGCTTACTAAACAAACATTTGAGTCAAGTCAAGTTGCAGGAGGACTAGGTTGAAAACAAAAACATTAAAAATCTTGTAGGTATTTTCTTTGCCAAATTACAAAACTTGAGAGGAACTATCCTATAACTGTACTAAATTTTCTATATAAAATTGAATTAATTAATTTCTCATTATTAATTAGATATGACATGTTTGAAAATCAAATAAACAATAAACCAACGCATTTATTAATAATCAATTGTGCTAATAATTTCTAATCCACAACATTGATATTGAACAAAAAATCGCCTCAAGCATTATATCGTACAATAATAGTAAATCAAGCGTATCAAATAACTTCATTTGATTCATTTGTAATTATACCAACTAATACCTACATATATTACTTATAGTTTATTGAATGACTTGAATGCGGTTAATATAAAAATGTAGGTTATAATATAAATCTATCTTTATGTAGCCAGCCAAACATGGACATCTTGTGTTTGATATTATGTAATATTAATGTATAGGCTGTGGCTCATCCATATCAACTTATCCTATAAATGCAATGTGATTCATTTTGCCTATCGCTTTGGTCAACGATGATCAGACATGCTGTTTCTCTGTGGAAATTTGCGCGTGCGATGAAAATGTGATGTATTATAAATACTAATAAATCATAATCATGTGGTGTGTAATAATTCGTTTGCAAATTTGCTAGAAAAATCAGCAAATTATTTAATCTTTTAGACTTTAGAGTAATGTTGTAACAAATCGGAACAAAATAACCCAATTATTCTAGAAATGATTTAATTTTTCAGACACTAAACTAAAATAAAAGTCCTTATACCTAAATACTATTTTTGTGAAAACATTACAATTTATCTACATTGAAAAATAATCTTGAAATTTTATGTAAATATTATTTCTGAAACTTTTTAATAGAAAATATCAAAAATCAATGATAAATCATTAAAGAACATAATATTTAGTAAAATTTATATCGCATCGAAAGTTCTATCCAAGATTTATTGTTTAAATTTGTGAAGATGGTAAAAAAGTAAGCCGCTCACTAAAAATTGATAGAAATTGAATTAAAGAAATAAACTTATTAACTAATCGTTACATAAATTTATTACAGCAAAGAATTAGACACTTGATTTTTTAATTGAATAAGAAATTTCTCTTCTTCTTTTTTTCTAATTAGATTTTAAACGCCGCACTTATGTACTCAACAATCAAATACTGATTTATTACCATTTATTTATTAAATTCATGAAATACAAGTCGAAAGAATCTCTCTAGTATTCCTTATGTAATAAATTGCCAACTATCATTATTAATTTCATTGTAATAAATTAAACATGATTATAAATATCACATCTAGGTATTTACAATTTTAAGAATGTTGTTTGTCTGTCTGGACGTTTTTATCTCATTTCAACATCTAAATCATTCGATATATTGTTCTATTAATTAAAAATTCAATTAATTTATAAAGAAATGCTTGTCACAAAATTTATTTAAATGTCTAAATTTGAATTAATCATTGAATATCCTAACTATTTACAATTTTAGTGTCTTATTTGTCTGACTGGACATTTTCATTCTAATTTAACATCTAAATCATTCAATTCATTGTTCTATTAATTAAAAATTAGATTAATTTATAAGGACATGATTTGTTATAATTTTATTTTTAGTTAAATTACCCTAAATATTTATATACATACACTTTCCTTTATCATTAATAAATGGAAATGTCTAAATTTGAATTAATCATTGAATATCATAACTATATTCAATTTTAAGAGTCTTATTTGTCTGACTGGACATTTTTATCTCATTTTAACATCTAAATCATTCAATTCATTGTTCTATTAATTAAAAATTAAATTAATTTATAAGGACATGCTTTATTATAAATTTATTGTTAGTCAAATTACCCTAAATATTTATATACAGGCACTATATTTTATCATTAATAAATACAAATGTCTAAATTTGAATTAATCATTGAAATTACACAAATATTGACAGAAATTTTTAATTTGTTTAAAATTTGTTGCCTTACTAGTTTTCAATATTGTGTAAATCCAGACATATGTCACACATATTTGTTTAGCAATTTTTACAATTAGTCATACATTTAGCAAACAATCTAAATAATTCAATTACATAGACGCGTATTCCCCCCGTTTATTTTTACAAGATTTTCATTCTTACAATTTTTAACTAATCGATAAACTTCACACGTACGATCATAAATAAATTAATTAGCATAATCAATATTAGACAACCAGTTAGGTAAACACAATTTAATTGCCAATTATTTATTAGTTAATAGATGGAAATATACAGTAAATGTCAACATTAATAAAGAAGTTTATTAAATCTTAAACGATGTTTGTCGTAAGCGAAGTACCAGTAATTTCATTGTCATGGTTTATTCAATAACAATGCTCAATAATTCTTATATGCATAAATGTAATTAGTATTATTTTTATGCAAAATGTGTTAAATTCATATCAAATAGAGTGTCAAATAAGTATCGGGAATTGTTCCTAAATCGAATTTAGTACTAGCTACAAATTCTATTGATTGGCTGAAAAATATTACTTCAAAGTGTTAATTTCAGTTTTAAAGAAAGAAAACAGTCAGTTCGTGGCAATCGTTTTAAAATATTGGCTAAGTATTTAACCAGAAATTAATTTAAAATTAAAGCCTTACCAAATCCATGCATTCTCACTCTTCAAATTTATCAGCTATAATTGTTATAAATGAAGTAGACTGTAAAAACATTTTAATTTCTACTAAAATGCCCAAATATTCTCTTTTCTCAAGTTAAAACATCGAAATTAATATCACCATACTTAAATTTATTGCATTTCCAATAATTGTATGTTTAAACATATGGAATGCGAATCATAAAAATGTAAAACTCGTCCCATTCCGTTTTGTTTATTCATGAAATTGAAATACCAAGAATAAAAAATTGTAAACATTTTCTGCGCACTTTGTGAAGAAAAACCGCACGCGGACACGCACATGCCACATACATAACAACGAAAATTATTGCGAAAATAAAATAAATAAGCAATTAAACGAATACAAAATGTTTGAAGGCTAAAAATTAGTCAAGAATTTTAACGTGTTAAAAGCGTTGTTTTGTGATTTTCGATCATTCATGCAAATGATTAAAAATATTTATTTTACAAAAGATCAACGAATTAATAAATTAACAGAATTCATGTTATTCGCTATAATTATACTTTTGGCGCTTTGATATTATTGCTAAATTTGCATGTCTAATTAATTTTTATTATTAATGAAAAAGCATTGTGGTAGTAGTTGGTATATTTCCCAATCAAAATTTATTTAATTACTTGACTTTTATTGTGCATCCACATACCTACCAACCAAACCTATAATGTTTATTACGTTTTGTTATTTAACAACGATGAATTTTCGTAATTTAATTGTTACTTTACGAACGTTGACTATAAACGCTCAGCTGGATTAATTTTAACTGCTAAAATTATAGTAATTACATTGCAAAAACGTTAAGACAGTCAATTTATTTTAACAATACGTCTGGCATCAAAGAAATGTATCAGTTATAGATACTTTTTGTAATTTGTTTCAAAATTTCAAATTGTTAATAGATAGGAAAAGTCAAGCCAAATATGAAATAATTTTCAAAAGTACATTAATATATATTATTATACATAACTTTTTAATAAAATAAATACACATTTCTTACATTGTTCCGCTTAAAAATAGTTATCTAAACCGATAAGTTTATAATAATTGTGTCATGATTACATTTTAAGTTCGTTGCTTATTAGTTATTTGCAGTTATCTTTTAGTTATCTGAAGCCGCATCACACATTATGCATATGTGTTCAGAAAAATTGTAATGTTTGAATATTTCAAACATTGCAGAATTAGCGTTTCAAGTGATGACTTTAAAATACATTGGAATTGGAATATTATTTAATATATATTTTAAGCCTATTTCATATACACTCGCTACCACAAGAATCCGATGACCTGCAAGCGAAATTAGGCATTCCAGAGTACTGTCAAACAGCTACTGAGGTACAACCTGTCAATATTTTTTTAAAGAAAGAATAGCTCTCAAGCAAATCTAATATTTATTAAAGTTAAAATAATGTTCAAAAAATATCGCAAAAAGGTATTTAGGAAAAATTAAGGTCATCTTGTCGT
>JARJDW010013644.1:0-18941 GCA_030264715.1 Adinopsis sp. GC000173
GATTAGATTTTACAAAAAAAGTTTAATTGAAAGGCTGCAATTTATATTCATTGAATTTTAAATAAGCGCGCGCTGCAATGAAAAATGGACGCATTAATAAACAACAACAAAAAAAAAAACGCGCGTAAAATGTTAAAAATATACACCGCGCCACCATCAAGAATGAAACTTTGTTTTCACACGCACGTCGTCCGCTTTATAATATTATATGTTTACAAAATGGATGTGTTTACAAAACATACTGTATATAATAGTAATTACGAATTTTGATGGCTTGCACTCCTCTGCCCACATTCTTACATTCATGAAAACCCAAAATGTCTTTTTCAAGTATAATTTTCATCAATTTTCTTTAACTTTTTGGAGGATTAAATCATTAACTGATGATTTGTGGAGGTGGAGTAATGAAAATTGTAAAGAAAATCGAGGAAAATAATAGAAATTTAGCGGAAAAACAGTGTACTTTTGATTTTTTTTAGATTCATTTCATTTCATAATTTTTCTTTGATATTCTTTACTTATTTTTATGTTAAATCATTTATTGTAGTCTTGTGGAGGCAGAGCACTAAAATTTATAGAGAATATTGAGGGAAAATGATCGAAAATTTCTGGAAAAACAGTGAATTTTTGAAATATTTGCATTTAATTTATTTTTCATAATTTTTCTTTGATTTTCTTTAATTTTTTAGAGAAAATGTAGAGAAAATCGAGGAAAATTGTGCAAAAAAGATGGAAATCATTGATGAATTGAGATATGTTCGAGTTTTAATCGTTTTCCATGATTTTTCATGGATTTACTTTGAGTATTTTTTACGTTAAATCATAAATTGCAACAATTAATCTCGCTTTGATGTCTCGTTCGTATTTTATCATTTTAGATAGTGAAATTCATTACATATTGTTGCGACGATTTCAAGAATGTCGAGAGGTATATATAATTTCAGCGTTTAATCCATGCGATTTCATATAGTTGGTTTGCAAAAGGCGTATTAAATTTAATTTTAAATATTGTAAATGTTGTGCAAGACGCGTAGTAGGTATATATTTGTTATATTTATTGCTCTTTGGAGTGAAATTGTTTGCGGCGCAAATTGCCAAATTTTCCATACGAAAACGTGGCATGAAAACGCAAAACAATTTTATTAATAAAATTGTTTTTATTAAAAGCCGCCACCACCATTTTTCCATGTTTGCAAACTTTTCGCTGCAGCGATAAACACGCGCTAATTACATTTCAACTTTAAATGATATTTGCACATATTCTATCTACATGACAAATAAAATATCGTTTAATTCTTTAACATTAAGCGCGCTGGTGAAGGTAATTAGTACGTTTTGGGCTTTCATATTTTTTATCTGCGAAGAAATTTATGTGCTTTTTAATAATAAAAGTTGCTTTGTAGGAATTTTTGAAAATTCTTGAATTACTCATTCAAAGTTTAAATGGAATTTTTATGCGGTGTCATCAAAAATTTAAATATTTTATAATGCCGATTGGTAAATGCGTTTAGCACGTCATTATTCTACCAACTCTACATTTTATTTGGATAAGTTTTAATTAGAACAATTTATATCTTCGTACAACAATAATTTAATAAAAAAGTAATTTACACTTTAAATTTCATAATTGCTTCAATTTTCATAGAGAAATTCCAATAATTTAGTAAAATTGTAGCTCCTATATAAGAAGTTCTGAAAAATTCTGCAATTTTTAATAAAATTTGTTTTAGGAGATCTCATAATTCTTGTGAGATAAAACAAATTGCTTCTTCAAACTTTGGATGAAATGTTTATGCACTATCATAAAAATTTTTAATATTTTTTAACCTATTGATAAAGGTGATTATTTGAATCATTATAAAATCTCATTTGAATAAGTTTCAAACATTCTATTGTAATTAGAACAATTTATCTCTACAACGATGATTTAGAATAAAAGCAAAATTGCTTCAATTTGTACTGTCTTCTGACAAATATTTCAGGTAAGGTGGTACTAAAATTACTGCAGATCATTTTGAAATGTAAATCCTGGTGCATTGAAACCCAAACGACCATTACAATATTTTTCACATCTCGCATTAAACGTCCGGTATATTAACATAATTGTCGTTATGGAAAATCATAAGTGCGCTCCGGTGCTTTCGTATAAAAGGCGTAAGCTTTTTGCCAACTCGCTGTATAAAGCAAGCACCTTTTTCCTGTCTTTGGCCCGCCTAGACGAAAAAGCTAGATGGAGTTGACCGTATATATAAAAATACGCTTCAAAAGTGCGCTTTCCTCATTTTTACTATGAACTGGCTGTGGATAAATTGATCCATTCTCAAGCATCACGCTCCAAACGAAAGTCGTATATATGTACTTGCGCTGCTTCGTAGTAGTACATCTTTTTCAACAACAAACAAACGAACAAAAAATATCTAACAAACTACATATACGCGCTCCGGCTGATATTTATTGTATTAACATAACTTTTTCACATTTTGAAGTTGCGCTTGTTGGAAACACGGTGCAGCACACGTGCTTCCAACAGCCGTGTGTTTTTTATTAATTAACTCAATAAATATACTGTTGTAGTATAAAAAGGCGGAATGATGTATGGGTCGTATGGTTTTTTATCGACTGCCCGCCACAACTGGACTAAAAATTTGTCATACTACGCAAACTATAATCTGACAGTGTACATTGCATTAAAAATTTCGATCTTATTCGATGTCGTGGAAAACCTGGAAGATTGGATTAATAATTTTTAGGGATTTTAAACTAATTTTTTAATTTTAGTTTCTAATTTTAGCTAAAAACCAATGAAATGGTTACAAAATTCCATATTTAGAAACATTAGTTCATAGTGCACCAGAAAAACCTTGGGGAAACCCAAAAAATGTATTTCTCGCCCACAAATCACATGAAATCAAACTAAATACCAATTTTTATGGTATATTTTCTAAAAAATCCTTAGAATTGTTATCAAATCTCAACACGCTTCTTAAAAATTCCTAAAAAACGTTGGGAAAACCTAAAAATTTAAAACATCAAATGCCAATTAATATATTTATAGAAGATGCTCGAAATTTCCTTAAAAAGTCTAGAAAAACCTTATAGAAACCTAAAAATGTAAATATATTTGAACTTTACGCTATTGTTATGAAAAATCAATTAAAGGTGGTCAGATTAATTTTACGCATGATAAAATTGTTAAACAAATCGGCATGGATAGAAAAATAGATAACATATCAACTACCTACGGATCAAAACATGCTCGCGTATTAAAAATATGCTGCTCTTTTTTCCATCCCCAACGATCGAGAGCAGCGCCGCTTGCTCGCTTCATCCTCGGATGGATTTGATGATGATGTATCCGATCCGATCTGGCGAATACTTTATACAAATATTGCGCTGCGGAGCGAACGAGAATAGGATGAGAGAGGACGCGTCGCCGGCAATTTTCTTTATTGCTCGCCGGTATGTTGTAATGATAATTCGACCCTTCCATGATAGCATGTCTCGAACACCTAACCACCATGAAAATAAATTATGACTGTCACCGACAGTGGCTAAATATTAATGTTACTACGCTGGCGGATTGCATTATGTGCCGCATTCGCAAAATATTACCGTCGTGCCCTACCGACTCCACATAACGTACAGCACACGTACCACGTCTAAATAATTCATTTATAAATGTTACAAATAAGGGTTGTCACTGCTTTTAGAGCCGTATTCATGCGAATGTCTAACAGCGTGTAGTAGTAGGTACATTCGTGTCCAAAAAAGTTAATCTTTACGTTGCAAATTTTATGGATGTCATATTTTTCCAACTGTTTGCACACAACATTTTCATCAAAATTCACTAAATAAAAAAGTTTTTAATAAATTCTCTAGAATAGGTATTTTATTTTTTAAGGAAGTAATTAACTATGATTTTAGGCTTTAAAGTAGAGCAAAATTTAATATTTTATGTCTAATTTCGGAAGTTCAAACTTAACAATTTAGATTTTTTAAATAAATGGTTGATAAAACATCTAAATTACAGAGTCTTTAAGAAATTCTCTAGAAAAATGTTAATAAACATGCAAAGAATTCATTTTTTGTTGCAAATTTTGATCATAAGTAGCAAAATTTAATTTAATTTAATATTTTATGTCTAATTTCGGAAGTTCAATCTTAAAAATTTAGATTTTTTAAATAAATGGTTAATAAATTACAGAGTCTTTAAGAAATTCTCTAGAAAAATGTTAATAAACATGTAAAGAATTATTTTTTTGTTGCAAATTTTGATTGTAAGTCGCTCTATTTTAATTATTTTTAATAATTATTGAAGTTTCTTGAAAAACACTATAAAAGTCACTCGAAATTAACCAATATTTCAATCCCAACACTTTCTTTTAGTTTTCCTAAGCGAATATAGAAAGAAATAAATTTAAATATTTTAGTGTAATTGGAATTCATCACGCTATACGTACCAATTTTTTAAACCGACAAATATTTTTCGCACGGATTAATTCATTGAATGAACACAAAATTGTTATTTCTCTATTCCTAAGCGAATAGTAGTTCCATAAAGGGCATGCGATTTGGTTTGAATGTCGAATCAATAAAAATATTATTAAATTTGCAGCAAAGCAAAAAAAATCGAGCAAGGAAATCATACCGCACCATCTATCCATCACAGATATTTCTCTTCTCGCTATTGATTCAACCTGAAAGATCATTCATAATAGATATATTTGGTTATCAAGGGGGTTTAATATAGAAGAAGAAAAAAAACCTATATATAGGTAATATATATATCGGAACGATTGAGCGCAATTTGGTGAATCTCTCTTCCATCACGAAGCGCACCTAATCTAACGTATGCTTGCAAAGAAAAGGGACGAACGAAAGAAAAATATTTTATTATCAAAAATAATATATAGAAAGAAAAAAATCTTTACACACTTTGCGCTGCTGCTATCATTCCTTTCCATTATCGCACATTTCTGCTCCTTGAGTACTTCCTCCATCAAAAGCGCGCGCACGCTCACACAAAAAAATCGCTCACTGGTACAATTTTTTTCCTTGTTGTTGTTGATATTGTTGTCGAAATCGATGGAAATTATTACCCGACACGAAATCGCAGCGGCCCCGATTAGAATCTATATGTTGTATATATATTCCATTGTGCAACAACTATACATTGTTGCAAAATAATCTGCTTAAATTTGAGGCTAAGCACACACACATATTAGATGCATGAAATGATTGATTAGATTATAAAACGTATGGTATATACTTTTTATGTTTAGCTATTTGAACTTTTTGTTGTTGTTGTAAAACATGACATGTTTAATCAAAAGCAAAACTATAAAATCATCCTTATATAAAATATTTTCAATACTATATATAAGTCGTACTTGATTAAATCATAAACGAAACTATAAATTTCGTGATATTACGTCCCCAACGGGAAAGGCCGGGATGATGACGACACGGATGAAATCCCCAACGGTGTGGTATAAGGCGACGACGATGCCGGATCGGATCTATGTATTTTTTTATCATTGGTCGGCAAAAAAGCCGTTGTATATAGTCAAGTTTATTCAGCAACAAGGCGAATGTTGGTAAATACTGTTGGAATAAAAGAAAATTAAAGAATTGTTAATAAATTTTGAAGAATAGTATTTCCCAAACTACAGGTTACAAGCGAATATTGAGTATAATTACCAATACTTAGCCCTCTTTTGTCTAAGTCAATTAAAAGTTGGGTCCCAAGATTTGAAATTTTATGTTAGATGGGTCGGAACCCAGTCAACTTTGCTAGCAGAGAATAGTTAGATTTTTGAGGAAGTAACTAACTAAGATTTTACACTTTTCGATAAAGCAAAATTTAATTTTTTGATTGCATACTTATTTACCAATGCTTACACCTTCTTTTGTCTACGCCAATAGAAAGTTGGGTTCCAAGATTGGGGATTTTTGGTAGATTGTTCGAAACCATCGGATTTTAGGAACCATTAATTATTTAAGGAAGTAACTAATTAAAATTTGACACTTTTCGATAAAGCAAAATTTAATTTTTTGCTATAAGATGTCGGATGGGACATGTTTTTATTCTTGGTCTTCAAAGCCATCCTTGCGTATAGTTAAGTTTATGCAACAACAACAACAGCACACGAATGAATAAATGGCGGTAAATACTGTTGGGATGTGTTGAAAATAAATGGTGCCGCTTTTCGCGCACATTGCTCGGATTTTAATTAAATCACCCAATTTAATGGAAATATGGAAAGCTTTTATATATATATGTGCGAATGCCAGTCCCTTTTGTACTAAATAACATGCGCATGTATATCGCAGTGTGTGCGGGTGGGCCGTACTGTTGTGCTGCCTCCTCCATCGCCGTACACGATTCTATTTTACTCGAAATTCGAAATAAATCTGGGGATTTGGCGACTTATATTTTAAAATACACATACTACATACAACACACACTATTTGCTATATAGCTAGCTAGCTAGGCGGCGGGCTGATGTGATAGCAATGTCAAGCAATGCGAAATAACGCACGAGTGGAAAATATTAGCTGCATTTATATAGGAAAGTGGTCCGCGTAAGCTATATAGATAAATACACTAAAAACGCACTCGCTCAAAAATGCTTAAAGTATAAAGGCTGTAATGCATACATAAACGAATTGCGTTTCAAATAAAATGTTGATTGTATTTCAAGAAGAAACTGAATTACTCTACCACCACTATTATTTCAATAAATATTTACTTAAAAATGTTGACAATAAGCTTACGTATCTAATTATTAGGGCTATGTCGTTTTCAACAATTTTGTTCCACAAATCAGCTCTTTAATGGTACTTTTAACTTCCAACAAAAATCCATTTTTATGCAAATTAGTATTTAATTTCCCTGTTATTTGATTTTTTGAAAAATTATTGGATAAATCTTTTTTTTTCTCCTAAAATATTATCATTTTTTATGCAAATTATTATTTAATCTATCCTTTTGTGTAAGTAAGTACATATCGGCATATAAAGCAGTTTTTTCGATCAATAAAGTTTAAGAGTGGAAGCGGTTATCTTACATGAATACATATATAGTACCACCACCGACAATATTCGCTATTGTTTGCGCTAGTACACCTTTAGACTTTAAAATGAATATATTGGAAGTTTCGGTGTAAAATGTGTAGTAGGAGTTGAAGTGAAGTTTTTGCTCTTACTGCTGTGTATGCGCAATAAATTTCTTCGTTCACAGTGCAACATTTCCATTTTAAAATATATCGAAAACAAAGAGCGAGAGCATTTTATTATTTAAGCAAGCAAGCAAGCGCCGCGCAAGTTTTAAGTCGGCAGATATTGAATCTTTGTGCGGTGTATATTATATGTTCTTAATAATTTTGTTGCTAAGGATTAACCAACAACGTCTTCTTCCACTTCGTCATTCACAATGTACGCCCGGCCCCTGTTTTATGCCGTCAAATATATAATAATAAAGTCTAATCTTGTTTTTATGAGGATTTGCGTACCGGGCGTACATCTTAAAACATTTATGTGAAAAGCTTTTTTGTTTAGGTATACCTATATACTTGAGTATAACTAAAGTACATTATATACGCACTAAATAGTAAATACATGTATAGGTCTCAAAAATCATTAAAGTTAATAACTTATGTGATTTATATATAAGTAAAAACTGCTTAGAATCATAACTTTTAGATAAAGATTATAGCAAAATAAACAAAAGATAATTTTTCCACGCAACAAATTAGGCATTAAAACATTTTTGTGAAAAACTTTTTTGTTGCCTATACTTAAATACAGTAACTACACTATTTAACCAAATAGTTATCACAGTTCATTAGTAACTTTAATAAGTTTTTGTGATTTATACATAATTTAGAATCATTACTTTCAGATAAAGATCATAGAAAAAGAAAAAAAACTCGAAAAGTTTCTTTTTCATAGCAACAAATTATGTATTAAAACAAATGAAAAAAGTTGAGACCGAGCAAACGACTTAATAAAATACGTAATCAAAAAAAATTTTCATTTTCTTTCCTACTCTAAAGTAACGTTTAGTTTCACTTTACCGAAATCCCATTTTGGGTATATGCTGGCTGCTATATATTGTTGCTGCTTTTATTATCTAATATAAAAATATTATTTGCCATATAATAATATTAAATAAAATATGTGACTACGACTGCACCTGCATATATAAATTTCAATAATCATAACTCAAGATCAGAAAGAACGAAAGAAAGAAAGAGGAAAGTAGTGAGGCTTTACTCGGAAATCGAAAATCTCGAATATGTGTATATAGGTATACATAAACAATGTTTTTAGATACAAAAAATGCAATAAAATATTAGGAATAAAAGAAAAATTCAACGCTAGGAACAGTGAGAACAATTTTACCGCTCTAGACTACGAAGATTTTTGCCGATCTAGGCATGAAGTATTTTAGCCGTCCTCTAGTCTCTCATTTTCTTTAATCAATCATCAAAATTCATAGTTTATTGCAAGGGGAACGAGTAAATCTAAAGGAAATGTAAGAATACTAAACAAGCTTTTAATAAAACGCAAAAATAATTGTGTATTTCATAAAATTTAAAGTCCTTGGTGCCCATTTATATAGTAGTTCAACGCCAAGTAAAAACTAAATGTAAAACTAACATATTTCTATAGATACATTTCATAAAGTGTAGAATAAAACATTTAACAAGCCAATAAAGCTTGTCAAAAAGGCAATTAAAGTATGTATTGTGAATTAAGGTATGCACAGCGGCAGCATTTTCATGCAAAAAAATTGTTTAATGTAACGTGACAATAAAAGCCGTTTAATGTCTCTCATTACAACCGTAATCGTTTTTAAACCGCTGTTTCTTTTTTCTATGTGCGTATGTTTTAAGATTTATGTAATACGCACTAAAACAGTGGTATCCAACATAAAGTTCAAAACGAAATTTTAGTATAATTAATAATCGCTTGATTACGGGCCGCCTTTTTTCTATAAATTAGTTGAGTGACAAGATAGCTTTAACTGCAACACGATGAAACTAGTATACATTTATTATCATTTAGAGTATTAAACTAATCCCGCTTGTCGTTTGTTTCAGGTGAGTTTTCCATCAGCGATTTGATCCTTCGCAATTAATTTCGCTTATCATTTGTGCGTTTCGCCCTGAACTTTTCCGGTGAGTTTCCCAGCACCACCATTGCACAACAGCTTTTACACTCAATTCTTCTTCGTCGAAAAAGCACACAAGGAGAAGAAAAAAATATATCGAAAAGTTTGCTATCGCCGCCGCCCCCTCGACGCGCTAAGCGGCCGAATCCGTCAGTGGAAATACCCGCCACGCTCGCTGATAATTTATCGCCCAACAAAAATTAATCGCCCGCGTACACACACACATACATATGCGGCCCCCCAATTAGAATGTATCGTCGCTTCCAATTTGTTTATTGGCAATTAGATCAGCGACATTTAATTATAGATCGAACGCGCAGCGCACAGAGATTTTAATCTAATTAATATTAATTACAACCGCGATGTGCTGCTATACAAAGTAGTAAGAGTAATGCAGCGTGTGCAATTAAATTATTGTTTGATTTGTCACGACATGTGCGCATTTTATACACCTAGTAGCTACACCTGCAATGAGAGTTATTAGTCTTTAATTAATGATGTTGAAAACGTGCGCTTTCACACGATTTTTATTTAAAATTCACATATAAATACTTAGCAATTGCAATACAGTTAATTTTTCAGTAGTTTTTACAAGAGAATTGAGGAAAAAATAAAGTTTTCTAGAAAATAAGCAAACATAAACGTTTTTTGCAGCTTTTTTCTTGTAACTGTAAACTTTTCTCCTAAGTATTATGTATAAAATAATTAAAAACTAAAAACATTTGAAAGTCATAGAAAGTTTTCAGACATCTATGCATTTTCTACCAGAGTCTTTAAGAAAAAACAGGAAAATTGATAAAAAGGGCAAAGTTTTCTATTAAACTAATGGTTTTTTCCGTCTCCTATTCACAGAAATTAAGTTTATTTTAGAAATTGTTAATTTTCTAGTCGAGCTTTGAGGAAAAAAATATCTCTATTATGAAAACAGACTCAAAATACTGCAAATTTTATGTTCTTCACATTTCGTAATTTGTCACATTTTTGTCAAATTGAATTATTTATCGTCGATGAATTAATGAAATCGAAAACATGTGCTCATTTTCAAATACAATTTTTTTGTACTTAAAATGTTGTTTATAGTACAGCACAACATTTGATAATTTATTTGTTCAATATCGAATCTGTCGTGGAAGCAAATATACTTTTATTTATTTTTATTATCATTCCTGGCGGAAAGTGCTGCCAACATCTCAGATAAATCAAATACGGTAGCGGCAGCATGCTTTATTTAAACTGAGGCGAGTTGACGATGAGGAGAAAGAAAACGAACTCCAAGTCCAAGAAGGAGAATTTTCTAATAAATCATAAAACGAATCTTCAAATGATTTTATCATAAATTATGCCAAGGCTTTACATAAATCTGTTTTGCGCTGATAAATACTTGTCAAAATTTCGACCAGCTGAATTTATTGTGCCGTTGCGCTCACTGACTGTTTTATCTTCACGCACTTAATTTGATTAATTGTTTTGCAATAAATGAAAAAGCACCGACACATATTTGAATTTTTCTGGGACGATTGCAAGTAAATGTAAAATGTAAATTGAATTTTTGACTAATTAATTCCGTTTATGGAAAGGAACAGCAAAAAAAATCATGTTTAGCACATTAACTTTTCGCACAAGGCTTGCAAATCCAAATTTTATCATTACTAGTTCCATTGTCATTATTTTAATCGCAATTTTAATCTTAAATAATTTCAATATGTGATTGTTTGCAACAATTTGCATTTTTGTTGCGCGTTGCAATTTTCTCTCGCACGGCTCAACATGCAATATAAAGAGCGTAGACGATAAATTCGTTTAAGCAAGTTTTAGCACAAAGTATTCACAAATTATTCCGCTGATATAATAAACATCATAAAAGTGATGCAATCTTCCGCTAACTAAGATCCTAAAATTGAATGCTATTAAAAGTTTATGAGGTAAGTTTAGCTAGCATAGACATGTTGTAAATATATAGAGTATAGACTATATATAAGACGCAAGCACTTTTTCGCATTTTAATGAAAATGTTGAAGGCGTTTGTCAACAATCGAGTTCGTGGAATTGTGACAATCGTCGCATAATGAGGTATAAGCTCGCTCGTTCGCTGAATGTTGTTTGATGCAATTGCGCTCATCTGCAAGCAAGCAAGCAGCAGCAGCAGCGAACATGAGGAAATTATCAGTTTGCGCATTAAGCGAGCAAGCACTCGCTACTGATAAATAGAATCTTAAACAAATGAATAAGGCGCTTGATCGATTCAAAATATTAAATTAGATTTTCTGATATATCCCAAAAATAAGCTTTTCTTCTTTTATGATTTAAATTTTCTCAAAGAGCTTTGAAATTGAAACGAAAAAATGATGAAATGGATTTCTTAAAATAATTCTTTAATTCTGTTAGTACCTAAATCAATATTTTATAGGAAATCAATAAAACACGAGAGGGCTTTTACGATTTTATGGATAGGGTTCCAAATATTGGCGATAAAAATATATGTTGAGCGAAAATTAAAAAATGGAATGGCTGTACCTACCTAAAATACGAAAAAGTCGTTTTGTTTTCTTATATTTCATTAATTTAAAAAAGAACATTTATTCTGTTTGGAAATGTTAAGAAGATAAATGAAAAAAGATGAAAATTTATATGATTAATGTTGGGATAATTAGCAATATTAAGAAGTTGCTAATGTGACATCATGAACGAAATTAGTGTTGAAGAATATTGGTAATAGATAAATGGGGGCTACACTAGCTCATCATTTATCATTCTCCCAATATTGTAAGTGATATGATAACAATGTTGAGTTTATTCAACGCTTAATTTTAATTGAAATTTGCATATGAGTGGCTTCAATTTATCAATCATCTGCCGATAGTAGAAAACTGATTACATACATACATAAGCGAACACAACAGGCGTGCGCGCGCTTTCAATTACAATAACATAATGATTTAATTAAAATTTATCTCATTACAATATTCCAGCGTGTAAAAAACACTCTGGTGTAGTAAAAACGGTTACGATCATCATCGCGCGATGGTTATTCCGTAACGAGTGTAAATTGGATTTTATTACCCAGCCCGCATAAATTCACCTCTCTTCCTCGGCCCTCAACAAAGGCGCATCATCATCATAATCACACAATGGATGAAAAAATAAGATGGTGCTGCTGCTATCGTTCTGTGTTTGGGGGGTCGCCGCCACCAATTCCATTAAAACGGTGTGGTTTGACGACGCAACGACGGAATCGTTAGCGCAAACATGGCGCTCAATTGACATGCCAAAACAGCGTCGAATGCCATTTTTATTGCTCGCAATTTACGCCGGCATTATTCGCTTTAAAAAAATGGGTGTAAATATTTCATTTAGCGCGCGCTAAGGAGATGACACATATATATAGCAGTAAAGCCATACCATCATCGCATCACACGCAACCTTGACACGCTTTATCTGTGCAGCGAGCACATTCACTAGAAAATCGTCTCCGCTTCATGTAAATATGTTGTTTTTTTTCACTAAATTAGTGAGTAATACACAATTAATACACAGAAATTAGTTTTTCTATAAAATATCCAGAACCAGACAAAAAAATAATCTTGTTGGCTGAAAATTTCAGATGGTCAATAAATAATTTTATTAATTTTGTAATTTCCCATGGAAAATGCGAAGATAATCGCTGGAAAATCATCTGTCTGCATGTAAATATGTTGTTTATTCACAAAATTAGTGAGTAATGCAAAATGCATTTCAAATATTCATCGCATAAATGATAAATGGGATAAACAATCAGCGATATTTCATTACTTGTTGTATATTAATATTATTGTTGCAAATTTCAAGACCTTGTTTAATTTCTTATCTGGAAATCGTTGAGTTTTTGAGCAAAAATGTTGTTTTTCTAGCACAATTTAAAGTAGGTTGACTGAAAATTTTATCGCTTTAATAAATGATTATTTAATTTTGCATGAAAATCAATGATGAAAAAGTATTACATAACGAAGATAAATCAGATTAAAATTAATGACTAATATACAAAAACATGCTAAATATAATCTATACCTACGCTAGTACTGTGTAAATAAATACTATTACAGTATTATGTGAATTTCGGGTGGATTTTGGACGAAGCGATTTGGTTTTATAAAGAGATTAGTATGCACAAAATGACATTTATTATAAAATTTTAATGCTATTATAATTAATCCGCGCTACAAATATAGTATATAGGTATATCGTGATGTGTGCATTTATTATTTTTGCATTAACAATGCAACAAATTGGCATGAAGCGCATTGTTAATTGAAACATCGTTGTTAATTTTTTTCTCTGACTCATCGTTTTGTTTCGTTTTTGTATTAATTAAAATCATTGCGTTTTACACGGCGATCATTTTCATTTTCCATTCAATTGTTTTATTCATTTTGTATGAGTAGTACAACCTTGTGAAATGGCAATTTACAAATTGATTCATTCATTTTTTTAAAAGTCTGAAAGTTTCTAAGAATTTGCAACAACAATTTTTAAGCAGCTTTAAAAAAGATGTGCAAAATAAAACTAAAAATAAACAAGATTTGAAAGAAAATTGCTGTTCGTTTAGTTTAGTTTGGTTAAGAATTCGTTTGTATTTAAAACTGCGTCGAAAGTATAAACTGAACATAAAAAAGTTAATTGCAATCTCGCTTTAAAAAAATCAATTATTTTTTACAACACTTTAGCATTTTGTGGTTGGGAAAACAATTTAAATTTTTTCTATTTTCCTAAAATATGTTAAATGAAGTTGCTTTAAACGTTTACATCAACTAAATAGTTTATAAATATGCTCGAATTAACTTATGACTAAGAAATGCTAAAAAAATGATAAAATTCTCGTAAAAATATTTTCTATCTTGTTTTTGCTCGTTTCAGAGGAAAAAAGCTCAAACTAATAAAACTTTGAATAACAATATTGTAACTTTTATCATTTTTTGATGTTAGGGTCACATTGTTATACGAGATAGTTAAGTTCTTATAAAGCATTCTTGTGCTATAACGATTTAAAATCCGACAATTTTGAAAGTTTACACTTGTTTGCATCAAAAATTAAAATTTTAAAGTGATATTTATGTCACTTTCTAAAAAAACTCATTAAATAAAAATTTAAAAATGATGAAAATTCTTTAACACTATTTTTATCCCGTTTTTGCTCTTTCAAAAAAAAAATCTTAAAGTCCAAAGTTTAATCTAATAAAACTTTGAATAACAATTCCATAACTTTTAGGGTTTAGAGCATTTTTTTGTTGTTAGGGTCAAATTTTTACAGATAGTTTAGCTTCATACAACTTTTTTGCTTCTTCCGATTAAAAATTTCACAATACAGCGAGAAATAAAAGCTAATTCGCAGCAAAATGAAGCAAAAAGCAATGACACCACCGTAAAATCAATACCGTATTGTTGATGAGTGGCTTGGATTGATTTATACCGCAAGATAAGATAAAAACCATATTCGGTTACATCTTGAAATTGATCAAGAATCTGCTTCTGCTTGCTACATTTTGATCGTTCGCTGCCCGTCGTAACAGTACATTAGCATAATGAAAAATAAATTCAATAGAATCGCTGAAACGATACAACACATCGGCCAGGACTTTTGTTTTTCAGCATAAAAGTTGCATGAAAAACTTTCCAAGCGCACGATGGCAAATTATATTACTTATTCATATTAATACACGCTTAGCATTCCGAAAGCGAAAGCGTCGCCGAAAATTGGTAAAGTTGTGCGCCTTTTTGATCAAAAGAAGTATGAAATTCATTTACAATTCGCTTCGATAATTTCTTAGCGCCAAAACGAACAATAATTAAATTAATGAATTAGCTATTTATGCTTTGCATATTATTTATTAAAAAAGCGTTTATAATAGTAGTGGTGCCATATATATGGAGGGAAAAATTCTGGCCGCAATAATTTAATTGAAATAAATTGGTGCATATTAAGATGCGAGTGGAACCATCTGCTCACAGAAATCGAAAAAAAAAACTTCTAGAACGTCTAGAATTTCAATAAAATGGTATTTTTTGTCGTGCCATTCGCATTAATTAAGTTAAAAAAACGTTTTTCGTTTGAAATTTATTGTAAATCAACATAATAACAATGATTTAAATAAAAATGACTAATATTTTCCTGAAAAGTCAAAGATAAACAAATAGAAAAATTAAAAAGAATACTGCATTTTATGGATATTAATATAAATCACTATATTAATATTGAGTAGAAAATAAATGAACTTGAAATTTGCTTGAAGATATCAAAAAGAAAACTTTGCTCAGAATACAAATTTTGAATTAATTAACTTAAAAAAACGTGCACACAATGAGATTTACAGTAAATTTACATATTACTGCAAAATGCCTGTTTTCTGTTTGGATAATTAACAATTAGAAATGCGGTTGTGCGTTTTTTTTTATGAAAACTATGTAATTAGGCGAGAAAACGCGTATATATTCATTCATCAATCCTTTGCCCGTCGTTTAACGGCCGACTGTTGTCTGCAGCGGCACGATAATTATATTGTTACTAATTTCAGCCGCGCGCTGTAAAGTTGTCAATGTTTGTGAAACGCGCGCTCCCCATATTTCTGACAGGCAGCGTATTTGTTTCGCCTACCGCTAATTTCGTATAGATCGAGAAGCAAAAAGGTTGTGGTAGCTGCTTTGAAGTCGTTTTTTTCCAAATATTTCCTAATTTAAATCGATTGCTTGCTACATGCGCAATCGTTTTTGATGTGTGTTGTTAGATTCATTGAGCGTCTAATGAGCATGCTAAAGAACCGCACAGAAGAAAATTAAATCGAGGAAATTGGAAATGTATCACAATTTAATGAGTACTTGAATTTCAAAGAAAATTGTGAATAGAAAACAATTTTGTTGCTAAATATTTATTCAAAACTGGAGGATAAGAAAATTTAAAGAATAAATTTGAATTGTCTTCATATTTTTATCTTTTTCATCGCATTTCAGCAAGATTGAATTCAAAATTGCAATATTAATAAATAATTAGTCATCTAATTTTCACTTCAAACCAAACAAATTTTACAGTTTTCATTAAAATGTCACACTCTTTGCTCACAAAAACAAATAAACCTAAAATGTTCATGAGCTTTGTAGAGATTTTTTCAATTTTGTCAGCGATTTTTAACAATTTTCGTGCAATAATTGCAAAATTATTAAAGAAGAAATTAACTTATTTATGCAAATTTTCATCATTCGCATTTGTAAAGCATTATTACCAAATATTCGCTCGCTAACAATAAATTTATACCAATAAATATTTTTTCCTCCAATAAATGGGACAATATATTTCCCAACTATATTATGTGTGTGTGTGTGCGTTTTATTAAATTGCAGCGCGTTTGAAATGCGATATTTGATTTTATTGTAATCGTACAATCATTTATGTAAATCTACACCTCGACGTTGGAAGCTTTTACGTGTGCTGCTTGTGCAGGTGGAGAATTTGATCCGAATCTTGATGCACTGCAAATGTGAATTGCTGTGCGCACAAAAACACACCGAAGGAAAAAAGGGCGCTGTTAAAACTTTAATCATTACCCCCGTTTACCTACCTATTTTTGTTGTTGCTATCGCTGAAAGTTTGCACACCTACGACGCTTTGCGTCCGTTAAATTACGTTAATGGTGCGATGCGGTTTGATGATTTTTGGCGCTGCAAACGTTTTAAAATGCTTTTATCGAAAGATTTTATGTTGTTAATGCGCAAAGTGCGCTACATCGATGGGGATGCTAAACGGTTTGTTGTTGTTTCACATTGCCGACGAAACAAAGCCACATAACGACATTTTGCAATAATCAAAGTAACTTTTTAGCAAATGGTAGAGGTTACATAAAAGATATTGAATATTAAAGTAACATTTGGAAAATTTTGTCTGAAAAGTAGTTTTAAACGATTTAACAATTTTTCGTAAACAATTCTCAGTCGCATAAAAGCAGAAATATCTCGACAAATCTATACACAATTAAATCAGTTTTTAAACAATTTTCTCTGCGATTTTAAGCCATTTATAGTTCAACTTTAAAATGTAATTCATGACTAATTATTAGATGATTGATTTTATATGTAATAAATAAAATAATAGATTGTTGAAAGCAAAGATATCCGAAAAACAAACAAAAAACAACAAATGCAATTAATTAATTAATTGTAGCCGAAGCATCTTTGCCATTTTATTGTTTGAAATGTCAAAAGACTTTGCTGTAATTTTTAAAAGCGTAGGTGGTGGTGCTTGAGCATTTTTCTTTTTCTCGCTGAAAAGAACGCTTTTTTTGCCTCTGCGCATTAATATTGGATGATTTTCCAAGAACTTTATGCAATCTCTATCTAAAGAAGGGAAAATTACACGGAATTACTTGGGCGTATAATTTGTTGATATTGCAACGGTTATAAATAAATCGTCAATAAAAAAAGCAACAACATTTTCAATATACGATAGATTGCTAGCTAATCTCTGTAGTAGGGTGATTAATTATATAATTTATAAATAAACGCGAAAAGCATATACATACTATATAGATAGATTATTAATCAGCGCGCTTCATTATTATTTCGTGGCACAAAAACATTATTTCTGCACTGATATATAAAAGCATAATAATAGCAGCGTTATGAGTTAAACATTAATATATATATGAAAGCAATAGTGTTTACAAAAATTGAATTACCAGATAAAATCTAACCTTTCACTCTTATCTTTGACAGTACATGCATTGTTACAATTTCAACATGTTTATATGGAAATTTTCTGCTCGTTGTGTGTATTTTAATTATACAATTTATCAAAAAATATAAAAATTGCTTGACGCACATTAAAATTCATAAATTTGCGTGTGTATGTATGTGAAAGGAGGTGTGGAGTGTTCGCGGCATTATCACCTTTCCTTCAAGTGTGTTTTGTAGGCTAAATTTAAAACAAATTTAAAAGGAAAAACAATTTGCGGATGCTGGAGAAGGGAACAAGATGAAGTAAATTATTAAGAAGTGATTTTCTTTGTATTTTAAGAACAATTTACCAAAAAAACAATTAAAATTCATAAAGTTGCATGTATGTGAGGAGTGTTCGCGTTGTCGTCACCTTTCCTTCAAGTGGCGGCGAAATTTTATTGTTTATGCAGAGTCTTTTATTGTATATAGGAAAATATTCCTCAATTGGCGTACAATCAGATTTAAATTCATAATTTGTATTTTTCACTTTGCGTATGTGACGAAGAATGTTGCCTTCATCGTTATCGTCACCTTTCTTTCGATTGATGGTGAAATTTTGTATTCCTCACGTAATTTATTCCATATAATAGGAAATTTGTTCTCAATTGGCGTCGTGTAAATTCAGATTGTGCTTTGCTTAGGCGAACAAATTTACAAGGGACAGATTTTTAGCGGATGACGGTGGAGGAGAGAACACGACGACGACGAAGTAAATTATTAGGAAGTCATTTTCGTTCGTCGTCGTCGGAGACACAGTAACGTTTGTTCAAGAAGGGAATTAATTTCTCGGTAAATATAACGCATTTCATATATAGAGAGTTGAAGTTAAGTTGCACCACTAATCTAATAAAAATATGTGGGCTGTAAAATAAATTTCCGCTCTCCTCTCCTTCTCTCAGATGTTTTAGTATACAGTGTGTCCCCGGATCGACTTCACTATAGGGATAATTCATTGAAATATTTGGAGTCTGGTGCTGCCGCTTTGGAATCAACCCCTGCTTAGTCTGAAATGAATTTTAAGCATATT